>PVJA010003569.1:0-50402 GCA_004027025.1 Myocastor coypus | reverse complement strand
GCAAAGCAAGCTGGGAAAGCCAAACAAACACCAGCGGTGTCTCCCTGAGAGGAGACGGAAGCACAGGGTCCCCGGGGGCTTCCAAACCAGACACGGGATGCTCAGCAAAATTCAAGTTTCAGGTAAGCAGCGAGGCGTCTTTCACACCAGCATGTCCCCAGCACTGGATAGGACATGCTTATGCCAAACAAATATTTATTATTTATATGAAATTTGAGTTTCACTGGGCATCCTATGGTTTTATGTGCACCGTGTGAGAATCATTCCAGGGAGTCTGGGGGTTCAGGGAAAAAGAAACCTCACCCTGAGGGAAGGAAGATAAAGTTTCTCTGGGGAGGCCATGGCAGTCAGGTGGATCAGAGACAGGAAAACATCCTAGAGAGAGAGAGAGGATCACATTCTCCGCCCAGGGCCAAGAAGGTGAGAGTTACAAACCTGGAAGCCAAGTGGAAGGCTAAAACCTCCAGTAAGGAAAGGAATATCAGGAGGGAGAGTGGAGCACAGGGGACAAGACCCAGAGTCCCCTGGGAATATGCCAAGGACTCAGGACTCGTCTTAAAGTGCAGACACCTTTGGGTGGCATGCCCTTGAGAAACCTGGGTTCTCGAGCGTGATTCTGAAACAGAGCTAATTTTGGCAAAGACTGAGCTAACTAACCTGGGACTTTGCCCATCTGCAAATCCCAGGAGCCCGGGAAATTGCTGCTAGCTCAGAAAGCCTTGAGAGGAGTACTCCAGGTAATCAGGGCAGAGGCAGCGTACAGTGCACGCTGCACCTCCCACGGGGGCTTCTCCAGGGGCGCTCTGTCTTCCTGGAGAGTGGCAAGGGTCAAGGATGCTGATCCAAGAAATAGTCGCCCTGAGCTGCCTCCTGGTTCCCACTGGGATCTGTTTCTCTGTTCCCTGTAAGTAGACCAGACATCTCCTTGCACCCCCCCCACTTCACTCCTCTCCACCCACAGCCACCCCTGAAATGATTCTTACCCCCCTCCCCCCATGCAGCTATTACTGTGACTGGAAATCTCTTTACTGCTGATTCTGCTAATGCAAATGTTGCTTCCCTTTTCAGCTGCCTGCAAAACCACTCGTGACTTTCCTGGGTGCCCGAGAGTAAGGCTTTGTCAGCCAGCCTCCGCCACAAGGGAGAGGAATCTACCCAGCCTGCTACCCCAACTCCCACCTGCCTTACACTCAGTCTCTAAGCACGGCTCTGTCCAAACTGTCCTCAGGCAACCCCGGAATTCTCTGCCCTCCGCTCTCCGAATAAGCGAAGATCAATGGTCAGTTTCATCCATTTGGGCCTTGCTGAGGTGGCAGCGGAGAGACACAAGGAGTCACAGCAGTAGAATGAGGGAGACGGGAAAGGATAGTCACATGAATTATTTATTCATACCTTCACTTCTTTCCCAAAAAAGGTTTCCAGGTGGCAAAGAGGCAGGGATCACACACTGCGCCCCAGACACCAGGTGAGGTGCTTCATACACTCTGTCACCCACCATGTGACAATCACAGGATGCAGGTGAAGGACAAACTGTGCACAGTGCTAGGCACCAACTAAAGTTTGGTTTATGAAGAGCTCTCCAAAAATCACTGCCACTGAAACCCAGAAAAACAATGGTTATGTTCTCTTCCTTTATTGATGGACAAGTAGAGGCCCAGAGAAATGGCAAATATAAGTCTAAAGCTAGAAACTCTTACATGGGGGACACAATCTTGGAGCTCTTGGTCCTCAGACCTGGTGCATTTCTACACCAGCACACTGCCTCTCCATCTGAGGACATGGGGGAGGGACAGCCTATTTAGACTAGCTGTAGGACGTTGGAAAATATCTTTGCAAATGACAGAATTGTGCTGGATCTCTGAGGCACCACATTATGGAGATCTAATATTCCAGAAGGGTATCTACTATTTGTTTAGATTTTATAGCATTATCATACATTTAATATTATTTTATTTGTATAACACACATCCCATTTCCAAGCCGGGAACACTAAAATTGTACAATTCCTCTAAGGAGCACTAAAGCTATCAAAATTCAAACTTAGAGTTGGGCCAGTAAGGATAAGAAAAAAGCCAGAGCCAAACAAGAACAAAACCTCAAACAGGTTCTCTAACTGTTGCTAGAAACAGAACACGGAGTTTAAACAAATTTCTGCAAGAACTATCTTGCATCTTTTCTAGCATAATGCTGTGTATTGCATAAGATGGAAAATCCCTAGGGGATGGAAGAAAAGAAAAAGGAATGGCAAGAGAAAGCAAGAACGAGGAGAGAAAAAAAGGACAAGTAGAAGGAAGGGAATAAAGGAGGGAAGGCAGAGAGGAGCCCAAGATGTACCAGAAACATAGGGGCCTACTTGCCAAACAGGTCCAGGGATAGCTAAAGATCTCTTAAGGAATCAAGACAAGGCCAGGGCTTCTCTCAGCACATCATGAGCAAAACTGGAATCCGTGAGCGATGTGGGGAGATGCTGAGTCAGCTGCTGGCACCAGAAAGGAGGTGCTCAGACTCACGGCCCCGTGAGACTGTCATGCCTGAAGTTCCTAATGTCTGCAGCTCCTTGGCCATAAGAACAGGAGGAGATAAAAAGATATTGTCCAAAGGATGAACACTCAGGCGAGCCCTGGCTTTATGTAGCATACAAGGCAGGGAACACAGGCTGGAGAAGTAGGCAGACCTGTGCCTGCGACAAGCATAGCTGTGTGACAGCTGTGTGATCTTAGTACGTCTCTGGGCCACATTGCTCACTGGCAACACAAGAGGAGCCATGCTTATCATTCAGCCTAGTGGCAATGATAACACATGCACCCACACGCCACCAAGGGAACGGTACATGCTCCCTGGCCGTTATTTTTCAGAATGATAAAGTCAGCCAATGTACACCTCTGAGTTCCAGCTCTTTGCATGCCTGGTTGCTCAGCTGTCCTTCTTCAAGATGGAAAGAAAATCCACTGGCCCATAGGTCAGGAGATCTGGCATCGACTCCCCCACTGGCCTCCTAAAGTGAACTTTACTTTCCATCTTTATGTAGAAATATTCTGAAGAGATGATTTCCTAAATTCCTTCTACTTCCACCACTGAATGACCCCAGAGCCACTGTGTGTCCTTCTCTCCCTGACCACTGAGTGCCTCTTTGTTTGTGACTGCGCGCAGGTCTTCATCCTTTTTCTAGATTCTAAGCTTCCCACAGAGAGGTCCTTTCACAAAGCCTCACTCCTTCTTCTAATGGACTCGGTCACATTATCTATCCTCAGATCATTAGAAAATGTAAAAAGGTGGAAGCAATGGAGGTGGGAGCTTAAAATAAGGAAGACATCATGGAAGGGCTGGCACTGTACTCATCCTTGAGGCAAAAGTGGGATTTTGACATCTCGCCAGTTTTGACACCGACAATCCTGCTGTGTGTAAAGTCGCTGATCCAGGGGACTAGCGTTCCAAGATCTAAGATGGGCCAGGCACAGGGTGAGGGTCTGTGGCTCCAGGGAAGAAGGAGATAGGTTCTTTTTGTAGAGGTGGGGATGGCAACACAAGCCGGACAAGGTGAGTGAGGAAACCTGGTCTCCTACTCAAAGCCACCTCCATTTCTCAACCAAAGACCTCCATGTTTCTGTGTTGATCCTCCACACAACACTCTATAAATCTTTCAAGATGGAAGGAAGCCAGATCTGGGCATACCTTTGCGTAAAATCCTGCACAGTTCTGCAGTTCAGTAAGAGCCCAGTCCTGGTGGTTGTTTGTGCAGCCCCTGGCCTCCTCTTTCCACCCTACTCCAGACCCAACACCCATCTGCTGCCCTTGGAACAGTCCAGCTGTGCTCCTAATTCAGGTCTTTCTGGAGCTGTTCTCTGCCTAGAATATTTCTTTTTAGATATCTTCATTGTCCTTATCAAGTACTTGCTCAAATCTAACATTTCCATTAAGCTCCTTTCTCTCCACTCTCTGTAATATGAAAACTGATCTCATCTCTGACCTCCTGCTTCTCTTCTCCCACTTTTGCCTTGTGTCCTGCACACAGGATTTATCATCTCTTCATAAGCTATACAACTACTTACTTACGATGTATATTGCTATTGGCCTTGAATAGTAACAACACACAGACCAGAACCCCTGTGAATGCTCAGAGGAATATAAGCTCTCTGAATGCTGGAGTCCTTGGGTTTTGTTTTCTGCTGTAGGATAAGCACGGAGAACAGGGTCTGGTACATGACAGGTAATAAGCAGCTTTCAAGGAAATGACTATGACTGAAACAGTCTTTATTTAACAACAGCTACTAGACTCAGAATATTCAGTGTTGATGCAAAGAAGCCAAGAAAAACTTCTAAGATACTGACACTTGGGTTAGTCTTAAAATGTGAGCGGGGGATTTTGCTAAAAGTTGACGATGTGGCAGCCAGAGGAGGAGAAGGAAACGCCCTTGATTTAGCACAGCCTGGTGGAAGGTGACGGCGGAGTAGAGCAGGCAGTTTGGGCTCCACCCAAGGAACAGTGAGGTGCTTTAAAAATGATTGTCATGATCCAGTTTGGGCCTTTAATGAAATCACTCTTCTTCAAATACAGAAGATAAAGTAAAGACAGTAAATCCAGAGCTAGGACAGACCAGGGAGTTGACTGTTGAAATTCTCATGGAGAGAATAGTTGCTGAGCCCTCCAGGGGCTGTGACAGTACCGGTGGAAAAGTGACTTCTTTTTGTGGTTCAACCCTAATGAAACACATAATCCCCTTGCCGAATGTCAGTGCTCAGACTGGACTACTCCTACGCTGCAGTATGCTGGTAAAGATACCACAAATATTTTAGTCTTAAATTTTATACTGTGTGGCCACCCACTCTTTTCCATTGAAAAGATAGGTCTTCTGGGGGTTATTCTCCAAAGAGCTGTAGATAGTAGAACAAAGCCAGTGAAAGCAAGCAGCAAGAAGCTACAGCAAGACCCATCAGCCACTGCTGCCTGCCTGCTTCCGGGGCAGAGAGGCTGCCTTTTCTGCTATGAGGAAGGAAAACCAGCTCACTCTCTCTCACTCGCTATAGTTAATCTTCTGTTGCCACTAGCTGGCCAGTGTGAGAACTCGGGGAAAGTACCAGCTCTGTAAAGGCAGAATCCTCTTGAGGCTGCTGGATCTCAAGGTTAAACTCGACTCTTTCCTTCCTGTCCTAGAAGAGAACAGATTTTTTTCTGCCTACCCCAAAGGCAGCAAGAGTAAAAGTCAGTGTGGCTTTCTCTCCTCCCGAGGACAAAGGAAAGAAAAAAAAAAAAAAAAAAAAAAAAAAAAAAAAAAAAAAAAAAAAAAAAAAAAAAAAAAAAAAAAAAAAAAAAAAAAACACATCAGCTCAGGTGCTTAGGAGAGATGGGAGCCAACCAGCTGGACAAGGAACAAATTCAATTTCTGTGAGGATATGTTTCTCCTTACATGTTTTTCCCAAGGGGAAGAGGAAAGATTAACGTACATTATCATGGTCAGCTATGTTGAACGTTGTGAGATGCATTCAACCCAGTGCCTTTTATTAGAGGTATGCGGTTGTGGTGGGAAAAAAATGGAGTAGAAAGCCACCAAGCTCAAACATGGACTGTGGACACCTGAGCAGGCTCCTGCCTTCTATGGACTTCAATGTTAGCATATAAAGTGGAAACGTTGGAGTCGATGCCCTCTCAGAGGCCATGCAGCTGGGAGCCCACCAAAGGAGGCAGCTGTAGTAATAGTTTCAGGACATTACCCACAAGATCTCTGGAAGTCCCCATCAGCCGCCCCCCAACCTCTACACAAACACACACACTCCTCCTGCTCGGTGGCAGACAAGGCCTTGTGCATAACAAAGCAGAAAGATAAGGAGCAGGAGCCTGGCCAAACCTCCTGCCACATTTGCTGTAAATAAAAATTATAGAATGTCCTTGTGCCCTGCGAGCCCAGCTCAGGAAAACAATCAAGCTCTGGGTCACATCAGAGTTTGAACAACTCTGCTGTCTCATTGGTGACACTGACCCCATCAAATCAGCAAGTGTGGTTGGCTTAGGCCGAACCAGAGCCTCTGTAACAACTCAAAGGAACCCTCCCTTTTCCTTGCCCCATTGCCTTCTTAGGAGCAGCACTTTCTCAGACCAGACAATGCACTTCTCTCCACCCTGAGTACTAAATAGGCTCCCTCCCCTCTGAGCTGACTGGAGACTGGAGGTCATGAAGTAAATGGGGGGGGGGGGAAGGAAATGCAGATCAGAGATCAGTGAATGTCTCATTCCCACCTAAGACCCTCACTTACAATATCCCAGAAACCTGGATCATCACCACTAGATGAGACTGTACCCAAACACCTCATTAAATGATACCCAAAGTTTGAGGGTACACAAGTGCTTCATTACAGGATAAGAGACCTGCTGCCCAGATGAGGGAAGTACATGCATTGGTTAAGCGTAGCTTGGTTTTGGTTTTGAGAGAATCTCCCTCTTCTCCAACATTTCTCTCCAACATGTAACAGAGAATTTAAAACTGATGTTCATGAATATTCTTTGGTCAGAAGTCTCTACAGAAGACAGGGCTTGCTATGATCTGTAACCAGCTTTCCTGTCTTCAAATAAAGTGTCTCAGGCTTCGGAGTGAGTCAGAAAGCATGAGGGGCATAGAGGCCAAATACATCCGGGGCTTAGGTGTCTTCCCTGATGTCTGCTCAAGAGCTATATGCATCTGGGTCAATGTTTCTTCTGACCTGGATCTTAAAACCATGAGTGGTCAGTACCGTGGGTATCTGGACAGTTCTGCAGGACATCCTTCCTTCCACAGGGTTCTTGCTCTTTCTGGTTTACATTAGCACACTGGGGGCAACTTTCAATACTCCCATGCACAAATACTCTTCACTGTATGTTGACACTTGCAGGAGACTTCACTGGCATTCATAGATTGCTGCTTGTTGGCTAAACTCCCTGCTTCCAGCAACTTGCCTGGCCAGGTGCCTGGTCCCTTTCTACTCCTGGATGTTTTCTCTTTGAGAACCCATTTTTAGCTTTACTCTAAGGAACTTTTGCTGGACTCACCAAGTTGGCATTTCAGACTACATCTTTCTCTTCCACCCAGGCAGATCAGGTTCTTTCAGAGCTTCCTTTTGGGACCCCCTATCTTGACACTGCCAGACTTACTCAGGCAGGCGCATTTGGACACTCCCGTCCTTCCATCACATAGCACACTCCTTTTGAACTCATTAGGCAACATAAATTACTCAGAAATGTCAACAATGAATAGTTATTCAGTGTTACCACTTTTTTTTCCCCTTCTACTGAATTAAGGCAGGGAGTACACAATATTCCTTGACCACTGTCACCACAGGCAAAAGATGGCATTTCCCTACCCGGGGGCATGAAAGCTAAACCCACAATCACACTCCGGGACTTCCTGGAGGTAGACAATGATAGTGAAATGAAGTTGACCTTGGAAACCCTCCTTGACAGTTGCTCCTATTCAAAGTCTTTCTTTTCATTCTATGCTTCCCAACGTCCCCATAGGATGGGCAAAGGAAAACAGACAGTGGGGAGAGGAGCTTGCGAATCAGAGTCATACAGCAGGCCAGGGCACTTCAAGTTCGTAGGATCTTCATACCGAAAGATTATTTTAGGGCTCATCCACCCACTCACATTTCAGGACAAAGAACTGAATCTTTAAATGATAAATGGTTTGTTCAAGGTCACAGTGAGCCACAGGGGATATTTCTAGATCCTGATGAATGTTAAGTTCCCAGACTACATTTTTGCATTCAACTTCTCCTCAAATTATTTTTAAATAAAACCTTCAATGTCCAGCTCAAGTTCTTTCTGGTCCATGAAATGAGGTATCCCAAGTATATAGAGATATCTTTCTGTCCTGGTGTCTGAGATTGTATCATGTCCATTGCTTATCGGTAGCAATAGTTGGAATGCCCTTTGATATCCTCAGAATCATGAAACTTTATAAACTGGGAGTGTCACTAGAGAGCATTTGTCCCATGCCCTACTTACAAATTATCATCCTTCAACTCAATAATATGAGAGAAGTGTCTTTGCCGAACGGCCCTTGTCCAGCTGATGATTCTTGGACTTCCCTGTTCAGCACCAGGGTCCACACAACTAGCATATTTTCTTCCTATTGCTAGCTTAAAAATTCCTAATAAATTCAGATTTTTAGTGCCAGGGTTACCATTTACTCAGTGTAACTCTCAGCGAGGCCTGTGACTTCAAAGAATGCTTTCTCATCTGCCAAATGGGAATAACAGTAGTGCCCACTCTCTATATTTTATGTGAATTAATAATACAAGGCAAGAGCGAAACTCTTAGCACCACATTAAAGATTAAATAACTGCTTGGTCTTCCTTGATCACTTTCAGGCAAACTCACTTTGTCAATGTCACTGAGGTATAATCAGATTCTAAAGACAAAACCCAAGCACAGAAACTTGGAGGATCTTTCACACCCGAGAGAAACTTCCATCTACATACAGAAAAATTGTAACTTGATGGATGAATAAGAACCATCTCAAGAAAACTCCTCTTCCTCCTGCACATTATAATAACTTCAGGAAGACAGGCAAAATGCAGTGAGGCAGAGGCAAGCAGGATGGCAGCTTTGGCAAATGTGAATGTTTGGAAACGTGCTGAAAATTAAGTTGAGTCCCCCAAGCGGATTTAGGATGAAATGGAAAGTCTGCCTTGAACTTGTTCGCACCCCTTTCAATGGAGGGATATCTTACCACTAGTCTCAGGGCAAGCCCCAAAGCATGGCAGCCTAATGGTGGACACCATCACCCCCTAGTGGTGACACTCCACTTCCCACTCCTGACAGGGCTGGGGCCCAGACTCTGCACACCCAGCCGTGGTATCCCACCATCTACAAATTCCCCGAACTGACAAACTAGAAAGTTTTGCCTGCCTCACCAAAGAAAAACACTAGGCAAGATGTTTCAACGGTCTGCACAAGGGCTTAGACTGTCTTTGGACCTCGGGACATCCATGGGCATAAATAATTCATTCTACCCTTCCCACCCACTGCTGCCACCAACTACATAGCCAGCCAGCCTGGCCCTCCAAGAGCGTATTGTGCACTCGGTGTTTACACGCAAACAGTTGAAGACCAACACAAATACAAAGCCCACGTCTCCCTACACAGCTCCTGCTGTCCCCTGCCATCTGCTGACTGCCTCGCTAGCCAAATCCCTGTGGGGAGCATTAGAGCTGGCAGCCCCGGGTGCTGGAGGCTAGGAGGGGACCCAGGAGCCCTGTGTGCATCTGAAGGGCTCCATGCTGTCAAGGAGAGAGCGCCTGGACACTCCAGGAAACACACAGTCCCAGACCACCAGGCACACTGCTGTGTGTCAAGTAAGCTGAAGCCTCCATGCTCAGGAAACTGCTCAGGGTTTACAAGAGGTCCCAAGACATCCTCCTAAAGCATCCATCCCCTTAAAAGCTAAAGCAAAAAGAAAATGACAAGGACTTCTCATTCCAGGAATATTAGGGCCTCCATAGCTAGCTGGACTGGGCTCTCTACATCTTTTAGGAGTTCTTGGAATGCTCTGAGGTGCTCACCACCCAATCAGGCCACGTTTAAGGGAAAATTCCCTTCCCCTCACTTGGAGGGCCATTGCCAGCACCCACCCCTACCCAGCTCTCAAGTCTTCAAGAGTAGAGGGAACCAGAGGACAGAGAGAGAAGGGTGAGATGGGAAGCGGCAGCAGGAGCTAACTTCTGAGGCTCTGCTGAATTCTGTACCTGCCAGTACCCTCAGAGGCAGCAGAGTAGCAGAAACCAGCCCGAGGTCAGCTCAGAAGCCTGAAGAACTCCGCCTCCACCCTTCTTCTCCCTCTTGGACAAGGTATCCTCACAGTGCACCTGGAAAGGGCTGCTGGTCTGTGCCATATGTGCTGTGCTGTGTGTGTGTGTGTGTGGGTGGGTGGGTGGGTGTGTGTTGTGTGTGTATGTGGGTGGGTGGGTGTGTGTGTGTTGTGTGTGTGTGTGTGTGTGTGTGTGTGTGTGTGGAGGGGCGGGGGGGAGGGGCGGTCACACGCCCGACGCGCCACCACGAAGTCCAGTAGACCTGCAAAGAGCTCCCCACCTCGCCTCTTGGGAAGCTTAGCTTGCTCAAGTTACAGCAGTCAGGACAACCAGGGACTGAAACCCGGAGGCTCAATCTGGGAACAGCAGACCGCCTGGCTTGAACTCAAATCCCCGGATTCCGCAGAAGAAAGCAGGGTGGCCACAAATACACCCCAAAATACAGGAATACGCGGAGAGTAGTCTGTCCACTATTTACTCTGTAGGGCTTATAGGGCCATCAAGGATTTAACCTCCGAGGTTGAAGGTGGGATCCGAGGGGCGTGGACTGAGAAGGCCCTTGTCCACATTCGCGAAGCCGCGCAGCCCAGTGCGAAAGAGAAGGGCTCAGAGTCCCCTGCGAGGCAGGCGCCTGGTGGGCGCAGTCCTTGGACAGACTCTGACAGCCAATCCGGCCCCGCGCCCCCAAGAGGGGAGGGGAGCGAGGGAGCAGCCAGCCCAGGAGAGCGACGGGGGAACAACATTTTTGTAAACGCTCTCCGAGATAATTAAGCTATCAATTACCCGGGTGGGAAATCAGCCGCGCTTCCCACCGCTCCACGGAAGGGCCGACTCCTCCGGGAATCGCGCCGGGAGTCAGCAGGCAGCGGCTGCCGCCGAACTTTCTGATTAACTTTTCCGTTGGAGGCCCCCACACCCATTCAAGTCCCCTCCCTTCCTTTCCCCTCCTGTTAAGTTATTATTATTAGCAGCCCAAGGAGTCGGCTGAGAGGACAAACATGCGTCCTGCTGGGCGGAGAGTAGTAAAGAAAATGCTTTGGCGAAGGTGGAGGGAGACCCTGGAAGTAGAAATCTGGGGCGGTGAGCCCGGTCCTCAGAGATGCTACTCGGCCTGCGCCAGCCCCATTTCACAGAAAGCCACACTGAGGCCCAGCGAGGCAAAGCAAGTCACCCAAGGTCACTCAGCCCATGTGGACCTCTAGCTTTTGCTAGCTGGGTCAGTGGACCTGGAGCCCCTCCGCTCGGATGCTGGAAAACATTCGTTCATCTGGAAGAGCAGAACCCTCAATTCCTTGGCGAGAGCGAGGGGCGGTAGCTGCTGGCGGCCGGGGACCACGCACCGAGTCTGGGAGGGGTCGGCTCCATCACTGGGATGAGGCGGTCAGTGCCTGGGGTCTGGGCCAGACAGCTGGGGCAGAGCTCGGCGCCCACCGAGAGTCAGAGTGCGTCCCCGGTCGGAGCGTGCCAGGCACGCCCCCGAGCTCCCGCCGCGCTCTCGGGACCTCCTGCCCGCTCTCCTTTGCAACCACCTGTGCGCCCTCCGGGCCGCTCCGCTGCCCTTTGCCAATCCCCCTCGGAGCAAGCGGAGCGGGGGCCCCAGGGCGCCCCCAGCAGTCCAGCTTCACTCAGGGACTCCCGGCCGCTCTGGTTCCCGAGAGCGCTGGCGCGCAGCCTTACCTAGGGTGAAGAAGGGCAGCTCGGTGTTGTCCAGGTCATCCTGCACCGCGATGCGCCCGGGCAGCTCGTTACGCACAAAGAGCAGGAGGCGCGACTCGGCGGCGGCGCCCGAGGAGCCCGCGGAGCCGGCGGACGCAGCAGCAGCGGCGGCGGCGGCGGCGGCCCCGGCCCCGGCCCCGGCCCCGGCCCCGGCCCCGGCCCCGGCCCCGGCCCCGGCCGCGGCGCGGGCGCCGCTCCATCCGATGTCGCTGTCCCGCAGGGCGGGCAGCGTGGACACCGTGACAGTCTTCAGCCGGCACGGGCTGTCGGGCTCACGCGAGGCGGCGGCGGCGGCGCCGGTCAACAGAGGCGGCAGCAGCAGCAGGAGCAGAAGCGGTAGAAGCAGCGGCGGCGGCCCCGGGTAGAAGCCGAGCCTCGGCCGCCCCCGGAGCCCCGAGCCGGGGCCGGGGCTGCGCCGGGCGCCGGCGGCGGCCATGGCGGGAGGGGCTGCGGAGCTGCGGCGGCGGCGGCGGCGGAGGAGGAGCAGGAGCAAGGGGAGGCTGTGGCGGAGACGGCGGACGCCGGAGCGAGCCAGGACGCCCGAGCGAAGGAACCGAGAGAGCCGCCAGCCAGCAGCCCCTAGCTCGGGCTCCGCCTCCCGCGGCCTGGCCCGCCCCCCCGCACCGCCTCCGGGGCCCTCGCCCGCTCCCTCCACCTGCTCCCTCGCGGACCCCGCGTTCTGGAGGCTCCGCCCGCCCGGCCTCGTGCAAGCTCTCCTTCCCCTTTCCCAGGATCCCCCAAGAAAGCCCTAACCGTTCTTTAGTCCCGGCACCTCTCTCCAAAATCTCAACACTTAGGGACCCTCTGAAGCCTGCCCCAATCCCCTTGACTCCAGCAGGCTTCGGGGTCCCTCCAGCCTGGGCCCAAGACGAAGACTGCACTTGGGGCGCGCCTCAGCCAGCCTTGCTCCGGGCCCTGCCTTGCAGGGGGTGGCAGAGCACACCCCTTGGTGGACTAGACTCAACTTTGTCTCCTCACAATCCCAAGAAAGAGTCCTGCCTTCCACCCCTACCCTTATCTACCTCCGAAATAGCTTCCCAAGGCCCGAGGGCCCCTTCGTCCTCCTGCCAGCATCTCCCCATTTCCTTGCCTTTGGACGAGGCCCCGTCAGACCCCTGCGCAAAGCTAGTGGCCTGGACCCGTGGGGACTCTACTCTCTGATAAAGCTCCCCTCCCCCACCACGACTGCAGCCGCTTCTTTGGCCCCTGGCTGCAGGCCGGTAGGGCGGCCCACTCACTCCAGCACTTTTATTTTGGATCCCCGCTCCCGGCTTGGAGCGGCTCTAGTTGGCTGCTTGTTGTGTGAAATTCCTGAAAAGGGTGTGAGGTAGAGAGATCTACTATTCTGTGGGCTCTGGGCTCCCCAGCTTCTGGATCCTCCACCCAGCTGCCAGAGGCAGGGTCTGCTCCCCAGTTCTTCACCCCAGGCCCTGCTAGACTCAAGGTGAGCTGTGGCCATAGATCCTCAAAAAGCTGTAATCTTTGGCCTTGGGCTGTTTCAGCCGCTGCTCCCCACGCAGGGGACCCTGCACTCTCCCCCCCCCCCCCCCCCAAGGTGCCAGCTAGCTAGCATATGTCGCTGCTAGTCCTGTCTTTTCTTCACCTTGGTTTTTTCTGTTCTTTCATCTTTCCGTTCACTTCCTTCTTTCTCATCTGGACTTTAATCTTACAAAGGCTTCCTCCCTATAATTTGTGAATCATTGCCCATCTCTGTCCTGCTTGCCTGTGTGTACCCTTTGTAGAGTCTCTGTTCATTATCTGTCCATTTCTTAACTCTTCCCTCTTTGGCTTCTTTTCTCTTGACCATAACCCTTCAGAGGGACTGCTAGGCTCCTCTCCCATTACATTGTTTTACCTTTTTCTTTCTGACTGTGGTTAAAGGCAAAAGAGTGAAAATAGGAGAGGAAAGCATTTTGTAACCTAGACGTTGCTATATGTTAACTTCTATACATGATAGGTGTTATGATTCCCATTTTCCATAGAAATAAACTGAGACCAGGGGAGGTCAGCCAGGTAAAGGAACTTCCCAAGGTCATATGGCTAAGGAGATCAGGGGCTGAGATTTGAACTCCAGGCTATCAAAATCTTGTTGGTTTTCACTAAGACACATTGACCTTGGTGACCTTGGAGAGGCCGTCTCTCAGAGGTGCTGGGAAAGGGAAATCTTCATGAATAAGGCAGCTTCTGCTTTCACCCTGAGGCTTATCCGTGTGTGTCTCCTGGCTCAGTTTACAAACTGTGCAACAAAGCAGCAGGGGCCAAGAGCAGCTATTCAAGTCCTCTGAGTCTAAACTGTCTTCTGACTCTGATGCTGGCTCCAGTGCATTTACTCCAAAATATGTCACCCTGCCTCCCTCAGCCTCTCCTTTATACCCTTACAAACCACCACTATCCTCTGCAATGGGGCTTTCGGATTCTCTGTGCCCCTTTCTTCAAATATGCTGACATAGTCCATTTATAAAAGTGCACACCAGGAAAAAAAAGGCTGCCTGTGTAAGACAGTGTGTGCAAGTCCTTCATGGACCTCTGGCACAAAGGCCTGTCAAATGAGACTAACACTTTCATCCATTCATTCATTCATTCACTCACTCATTCACTCATTCACCAGTGAATATCCTTTCAAGCACTCTAGGGGATACAGATATATAAACAGAGCTACTGCCCTGCTTATAAACTGGACAACTTATAAAAATGGGTGAGGGGCATGAGGTTTGAGACAGGTACAGGTGTATTTCTGGTAACAGGCAGTCAGACAGATGTGTTTCTTCTATGATGCAAGGCGCAGCTTATGCTTGGAGGAAGCATCTGAGAGGTGCTGCCCTTGGGCTTGAGCCCTAAAGGTCCAGCAGCAGCACAAAGTGGAGCATTCCAGTTTAAAACTAGCCTTTGGCACTTTTACAGGTGATTAGGATGGGAATAAATCCTTTTCCTACATCACAAAGAGACTTCCGCTTCTGAAGCACTGCCCTAGCTCCTGGGAAGAAGCTAAAATTTCTGAATACTTTCTTGACCACCACAAGCAGTTAGGGCCTAAGCACCAGCAGACTGTACTGAGCAGACTGACGCATTCAAGAAGCTGAGAGGCAAGCTGGAATCAGGCAGGACTCATGGCAATCCATGGCACAACCGTCGGGACAGTTACACATAGGTTTTATGCTAGTGGAAACAGCTCTAAGTTCTTGAAGCCTAGGTCCCTGATGTCAACAGTGTGACTTGCCCTGATTGCAGCTGTAAGAATATCTCCACTCATCCAGTCACTAGCTGTGACTTTGGGAGATTTGCTTGACTTTATGAACTCGAAGCCTAGATCCTGTACCTTTCCGCAATCAGGTCTCCCTTTACTAAGTTCTGTTCGGACTTCCACAATTCAGGATTGATTTCTGTTCACTTCTGCTTGTGTATGACAGGAGAGAGAGCAGAGAGACCAAAGCTTATTATGAGAAAGTACTGTGAGAAGAGAGTGAATGAGGACTAGGTTGGAAAGGAAGGAAGGAGGGCAAGTCTTCTGGAGTAAGCCACGTCAAATGCACAGGGACCACAGGCAATGAGTCATGTTTCTGAACACATGCTCAGCGACTTCAGAACTTTCCACAGAGTATCAGTAAATGAAGCTGGCAGTTCCTACCTCCTGGGGGTTACAAACTTTCAGAGATAACTATGCAAAGCACGTAGTAGGTGCCCAACAATTCTAACAGTTGCTCTCCTACATAACTTCGAGCAACATCTGGAATAAGCTTGTCATCACTCTTTGATAGATGTGAAATCTAAAGCTCAGGGAAGTGGAGAAATTTGACGTCAGTTGTGCAGTATTTGTGTAAGCAGTGGAACGGAGCAGTGTCTTTTTCGGTTTGTCATGGCCTGCCAGCCCCAGCAGAACAACGCTCCTCCACACTTTCCTAATTTGCTAAACTGGCCAGCTCTATACTCTAATCCCTGTCCTCATGACCAATATCTGTCACCCTTCTGCCCCTCAGCCTCATCCTTCCTTCATCCTTCAGCTTCATCCCATTGTTAACTTAATGAGTTCAATTCCCTTATCAATCTAATTTATTCTCCTCAAGGGTTTCCTGTACCTCCATCTCTGAGTCCACTGACCAGAAACTCCTTTGCCTTCAGAATCCTCAGTCTACCCAAGAAATGCTTCTTGTTAATTCATCTTTCATATTTGCCTTAATAGGTGGCTTTCAACTTAAAACAAAAACAATACTTTTTTTATAGCCACAGAGATAGCTCTGTGGCTTAAACGCCTGTCTGGGAAGTGCAAGGTCCAGAGTTTGGTCCCAGGTACCAAAAGAAAACTACAACACTTTTTTCTTAGTAAATATTTTCAGTGCATACTGCTTGCCTTTCCTGTGTGGAGCTGTTGCTGTCCATAGCTCATAGTAACCCATGCCTGTGTTGATGGCATAGAGGCTACTCCCGAGATTTGCCTGGTAGGCATCATACTATTGTGACCATGGGTGTGCATACCTCCCTGTAACAGGATGACTTTCACCTTTAGGGAAGACAGCTAGGCAAAGGGAACTCCTAGTCTTTATGCAGAATGTCCAGAATGACTTCCACAGTGCTTGCACTAGTTTACACTCCCACCCAAGATGTAGAAGTGTTCTCTTTCATCCTGCAGGCTCACCAGCACTTATTGTTATTTCACTTGGGATGGTGGCCATTCTTTGTGGAGTAAGACAATCTCAGTGTTGTTTCATCTGGCATTTTTCTAATGGTCAGCAATGATGAAACTTTATTCCTGGTCCAGCATTGGATTTACAGAATCCCCTCTCTTCATCCTACCTCACCAAGTGGGCTTGGAAGAACTAGGGTCCAAGAAGCTGACAAGCTTTGGTTGCTCTATCCTGCTTGCTACTTTCTGACCAGGTCAGGTTACTCAATAGCATGGACTAGACCTTCCGTTTTTCTCATTTGAGAAATGGGCGAAGTGGTAGCCAGTTCTTAAGGTCATCATAGGAATTAAAGGAGACCATGTACATGAAAGTGCCCTGTACCTATGAGGCTCTCAATGTTCTGAGGAAATCCAGTCCACCTATGGCTTCTCGCCTACCTTTTTCTCCTCCAGCCTCCTCTTCCAGGATCCTCGCCACCACTTGCTCCTAGCCATGCTGATCTTTTCTGTCTTCCTGGAACACTTCAAGCACTTCCTTCACCAACTTCTTGGCCTTCTCTCTGTGGAGATCTACCTCCATCTCCACAGACCAATTTTTCCTTTCTCTGTGTGCAGCTAAGAAAGCCCTTCCTCTAGGATGACAACCATGCCAATCTAGGCCTCTGTGCCTTCTGCCTATGTCCTGTCATATCACCTTAAAAGTTTTTTATTTGTGCTATATCTATTTTTCATGACTCACTTACATTTTTGAGTTTCTCTGTGTATATTTTCTTCACTTGGCTGGGAGCTCTGACCAAATGTGTCCTGGTTGCTGCTGTGTGTGCATGAGCAAAGGTAACCGATATAGGGTTGAGAGACACAGTGAGGATTTCACCTATGGACCATTATATGCAGATAGAGTCTGACATAGGCACTGTACTAGGCACAGGCTGTAATGCTACAGAGAGTAACAGGCAACATTTTGGGTTCTGAAAGGTAATTATCTCTCCTGCCAGCCCTCTGTTTGTTCCTTTCTCTCCCTTACTCTTTTTGTTTGTTTGTTTGTTTGTTTGTTTGCTTGTTTTACTGGGATATAGTACTAAGGAATGAACCCAGCACTTTTTCACTGGACCATATCCTCAACACTTTGCATGCTTTATTTTGGAATGAGACCTTACTACATCAAAGCAAGACCTATATAACTAAAAATGTAACTTTTGCTATCTTATGATAGGGGTCAGTCAAATCCCCTCAGGATTTAACTTGGTCTTGACCATCTAGCAGAAAAGTGTATCCATGAAGTACAGAAAGTAAAGCTATATCAATATGCCGATCTGTAAAAAGCACAAGTCAACAACTTTGGACAACTGCCAGTTGTGCTTGTAATTTAATACTATTGTGGACTACTGGACTGTATTGGGTTGTTTTGCTGAATTGAAGCACCTACAATATTTGGACTGGAATCAAGTATGAGAAGGTCTTTTAAAGACTTCTCCAGAGCCAGCCAAATAGCTCAGGAGGTTAAAGCACCTGCAAGTAGGCACAGGGGCTGAGAGTTTGATCCCTGATTGAACCTTGCCAGCCCAGAACCTGGGGCACACTGAGTCAGCAACTGAGACTGGGCATGGTGGCATGTGCTTGTAATCCTAGCTCTTGGAAGGCTGTAAACAGGTGGATCACTGCAAGTCTGTCCTAGTAGCAAGACCCTGAATACCCTGTAGACCCTTGCCTAAAAAAATACAGAAAATCAGTCAATCAATCAATCAATCAATCAATCAGACTTCTCCAAATACAGTTTCTAACATTAATGGAATACCTGTCTCTGACAAAACAAAACAAAAAAGGGAGATATAATAAAGAACCATTTTGTAGTGAAAAAATATATATGTGTATATCCAACATAGTTAGGATAGATGTACAGCTACTTTCTTTTAGTTCAATGAGAAGAAAGGTCTGCACTAGTATTGGTTAAACAAGATATCATGTCTAGAACTTGTCCTCTGAATAACTACTACGAAAATAATAATATGCAAGGTATTAACTATTGTCACAGTCCTACTAACCTGTCTTGAAACTGTTTCATTGCTATTTTATCTTTATTTCTTATTAAAATGAATAAAAGCTTTTTTGTTTGTTTGTTTGTTTTGTTTTTTTAAAGATCTCACCATGTCACTCAATTGCCTAAGACTGGACTGAATGTTCTAGTTCGCCGGCCAGAACTTCCCCAAGGGCTGCCATTACAAGTGTGCACCTGTATGCCCAATTCTCCCTTCCTTCCCTTGTCCAGAAATTCCAGAATTCTATGGTTCAAGTGATTTGTTTTTAACAACCATGCCTCAAGATGATCCCTTGAACACAGATAAACTCCATTTCCAATGAAAGAGTGCTACCTTGGGATCCATCTCTACTCCATCTGAGCTCAATCTCCCACCGGTCTTCTTCATACTCCTGAATCTCCACCATTTGTTCTCTCTGGTCTCCATCATCCTTTTCCCCAGAACTTGCACTCTCCTTTTAACATTCCTTTTCTCTCCCAGGCACATTGACCTCAGGCATCACTCCTGCTCCCGGCCCCGCCCCCACTAACTCTAGCACTCACAAGCTCTCTTGGTTTGGCTCTGCCAGCCCTCAGCACCTTGGCCTACAGTGAGGCCTCCCTCCTTCTGTTGGTTTAGGATCAATGACAAGATCATGACCAGTCTTAAAGCATTTCCTTTGTGTTGTTGCTGCATCCCAATTGGATCACAGAACTGTAGCTATATCTTTGACTCAGAAACTTCTTTAAATGATATAAGTTCAATTTTTCTCCACCACTTAGGGGCTATCTGTTTTTTGTTGCTGCTGCTGCTGCTGCTGCTGCTGCTGCTGCTGTTATTATTATTTAGATCATAACTCTATGAGCCTTAGCTTCCCTGCCCATAGGTCAAGGTAACAGGAAGTTTACTGAGCCAGCATGCATACATGGAAGAACCTAGAGCTCTCTGGTACACAATAGGTCATCACTAACAGTAGTAGTAATAATGGTAATTTGTTTCCACCCTTGGTGACCTCCGTCTCGTTACTTTTGTCTTTCCACTCCTCTTACCATGTTCAGTGCATTTGCACTAGATCACATGTAGAGAAAACTCTTCCCATTGTCTCTTAGTTCTCTTCTGTGAAAAATGAAAGAATATTCACATCACCCTTGTCATTCTTCATCTCAGCTTGCATCTGTTTGAAGGATTTCTGCCTCAACCCTGTGCTCTTCTCTTTCCCATAACAATCCTCAAATTTACTATCCTTTTTTCTTCCAGCACACACTCTCACCACCTCCCAGCTCCCCTAGTCTTAGTCCTCTAAATCAAGCCTCCCCATTTTTTGTGGTTTACTGCAAACTTTCATTTCCTTCCTCCAGTCAAAATAGTCGCAGACCTCTTCAATATCTCTTTCCTCATCCATCCTTTGCATTTTCTCTTCCAAATTCACTCATCTTTAATGCGCGCTCATCATTCATTCTCTTATGCCCAAATCTCTGTACCTCTTGGCCTACTTAATCATTTAAACTATCTGTGTTTCCTGCTCTCTTTTTTACAGTGGTCGCCATTCATCGTTAGCACAATGTCAATGAGTATTGTTCCTCTAGACCTCTTTGTGCAAATCTAATGCTGGAATATTTTGTTGAGGCTCCTTCAATCCCATTGACTTCTGTTTTCTCAGATCCTGGGGTTTTTTCTCTTCTTCTCTTCTCTTCTCTTCTCTTTTCTCTCTCTCTCTCTCTCTCTCTCTCTCTCTCTCTCTCTCTCTCTCTCTCTCTTTTTAAATCTGGGACCCTGCCTTAGTTAGGAAGGAAAAGCAAAATGAGGCCTGCAGGATCTGCTTTGTATTTATTCAAGCTGAACTGCTAACCTGGTACATCCGAATGCACATTACTGATGAAAAGTGCAAGCTTTATTCTCTTCTACAGAGAACTCAGCTATTTTCCTCCAGCAGCACATTATTTTTATTATTACATGTTGAACTGGTGAAGGCAATCTCAGCACAGAACCACTGTTTCCACAACACCTCCAGGTGCCTACTCAGGGTTAGGCACAGGGAATTTTCCTTTCTTATTAATTCTCAGAGGAGATGGTTGCATTTGGGACTTCTAATGCCACTTTAATTGGGAAGTTTAAGGAACACAGAAAATGTAGTGCTAGAGATATGCTGGGCAATTTACAATGAAGGAAGTCTTTCCAACTTTTGGGGGGCAGAGGCAGCATAGTTTAAGAGTTTCAAAGTTTTGTAGCAGTGGTGCTGACAACTATTTATATGAATGTTATTTCATATTTGTCTTGCCTGATGATATTTTTCATAAATTTGAGAATACTATCACTCTTAAACTCTGCTGCCTGGTATATTGTAGACCATCAACAATGACTGCTGAATAAACACTTGTGTACCGATGGGTTAAAAAGTTTCTTGCATAAGGAAATGCAGGTTTTGAACCTCAGTTTTGCCCTTTATTAAACGTGTGACCCTAAACAGAGTTGGGAAGAAATAACTATCTCCTAAGAGTTTGTATCTTTAACCTGTGTTAAAGATTTACATTAATGTTAAAATTTTACATTATTTAATATTTTACAATGTTCGCAATCAAGGTTCAAGTGCCAGCTCTCCCATTCCTGAGTTCTGATGCCTTAGACATGTTATCTGTCGCTCTAAGTATCACTTACTTGCTCCATTTATAAAATCAAATGATGGTATCTCTAAAGGTGCTGTAATTGGTTTGACAATCTGGGTGAAACTGCAAGATGTCATGGTCCTCAAACTTCCGGACTACTTGTACTATAACCTGGGTCACATTACCTAGATTCCAAAAAGTCCTTTCACTGTTCCTGCCCCTGGCTTGAAGGTATTTATATAAACCTAACTCCTAGCACCAGGCCCAGATAGATGCTTCTCAGGAGGCAGAGGCCACTCACTACTTCTGACCTACTTCCCAGGCTATATTTGATGACTGCTGTGTGATAATCCGCAGAGTCAGCAAGGCTGGGACTCTGCAGGTTCCCTGAGTCTCCTGAAGTTTCACTCTCTGCCAGGTTCTGACATGCACTCAGAAACATCAATGGGAAATTATGGGAAGTTCCTGTACTCAGATCCAAGGCACTTTTTCAAAAAGCTAAAGTTTTGGTCTACACCAAAGATGAAAGAAAGAAAGGAAGAAAGAAAGAAAGAAAGAAAGGAAGGAAGGAAGAAAGGAAGGAAGAAAAAACAAGAAAGAAAGAGAGGAGAAAACAACTAAGACTGCCTCCCTGCTTTCATTTCCTCCTCTCTGTCTTGTATCTACCACTGCATACTGTACATCCCACTTAGGATCATGGGGGATGCTGGGAGACACTGTTTTCCAGTTAAGATTTAAAGTGGCCCATGCACTTCTGCACTTCTGAAGTTCATAGTCTAATCAGGAGTTGAGCATACATAATCAAAAATGAATGCATGAAAAATACATTTTTTCAACTATTATTTTTCCCAGTGAATCTCGGCGCCTAAATCCCTGCCTGGAAGGCACAAGGAGTTAGACTGGATCCCTGGTACTGCATGCCTTGCTGGCCCTGGAATCCTGAACACTCCCTGCCATCCACCAAAACCAGGTGTGGTGGTGCAGTCCTGTTATCCCAGCACTGGGGAAGCTGAGACAGGAGGATCACTATGAGTCCAAGCCGTGTAACGAGACCCTGTACCAAATAAATAAATAAATAAATAAATATTTTAACATAATTTTTAAAAAGGAACATATGAGTGAAACTTCTGAATCATACTGTGTTAAATGAGGACATGCTAAAGCAGTAAAGAATAATGAGAGAGCTATCAATCTGTGTTTGGGAGCATCTCTGAAAAAAAAGGGGGGGAGCAATGTGTGGGAACAGCAAGCACGAGTAGGGGTTGTTATGGCAAAAGGGGTCAGTTGGGAATTCTAGTGGGATGAAGCCACAAACACCAAAGCCCCAAGAGAGAACGTGGTAGCTCTCGGAGCCAAACACAGGAAGAGAACGGAGAAGGAAGGACAGAAAAAAAAAAAAAAGAAAGAAAAGAAAATGACTTCAAATTTAGGATAATATTATACAATTGTTCAAATGCAAGTGGACACTGGCAAGGAGTCTGGGTTTGTTTGTTTGTTTGTTTGTTTACTTTGAGACCAGGGGTTGCACTCAGGACCTTGCTCTTGCTGGGCAGCCACTTATGCTACTGAGTTATCTCCCTCACCGCTTCATTGTAATTTGAATGAAAGGCCGAGGGCAATTTCAAGTAAAGGATGGATAGATTCAGATATGCATTTATAAGATGCTTCTTTCACTTTAGGTAGAGAATGGGGTTTGCTGTGGTCAAGAGAGGAGAGAGACAAGCCTGACACGGAGTCTGCCTCAGGCATCCGAGGGCAGACGGCTGCAGGAGGACATCCATGGGTGCTCCCGCTCGCTTATGGAGAGATTAGGGAGCACACTGCACCCACTGAAAACACCTTCTACTTTCTCGATGCTTCCCAATAGAATTCCCTGATTGATAGGTTTCTTGGTGAAACTACTACTCATTGATTCACATTTTGTATTCTGGAGAAGCCACACGGAGGAAGTTTCATGGAAATTCTCTGCGCATCTGAAGCCATCTATCTTTTGTTCCTTTCCAAAGAACGATTGCTCCTGTCAGGTGTCACCTTTATTCTCTCTCTGGGTGTCAAAGTAAAACAAAACAACGATAATTAACAACAATTACACAAGCTTCTTCTCATCTTAGAGCGGGAAGAAGCACAACTGAAGAATAATCTCATAGGAACACGTATATATGCGTATATTGATAGCTCAAGTGCAAATTTTGATGCTGACACTTTTGTTGTGTGACCTTGGAAAATGACTTGGCCTCTCTGGACTTTGGCTTCTTGATCTGAGAACAGCAAGAATACCCCCTCCATGGAAGTGGATAGGGATAGCATGCATTACAGAGGACAAGCATGAAACTTAACCACCATTAATAACCAACAAGTGCTATTATAAACATCTTGGATTTCTTATTTTCAGTATCAAGAGCAGTAAAATATATAAGTTGTCGCTAGTTTGATTCAAAGTGGGGTGACTTATAGTATTAATTTTAACATGATATTGAAGATAAAGTAGTTAATCAGTAACCTTGTTCTTTATAAAATAGAGATAATTATCTCTAGCTCACTGAGTCATTTGTTCTGGGAGTAAGTTCTATATGCAGTAAAATTGCCTATCATAGGAGACCGTGAGCTTGGTAAGTTTAATTTCCCTTCCCTTGGTTTTGACGTTACTTGAGTCCCCTAGGGACCCTTGCCTGGTGGCCTGGGCTGGGTCAGACACCCCTGGCCGGCCTGATCAGCATCCATACTTAGGCAGGATTTCAGATGACAGGTGCTTTTTAAAGCATTTGTCAATAGCACTGAATTTTGCCTTCCTAGGAACCCTACGGAGAGAGGCTACAAACATCTCCCCACCTGCCTGCAAGGAAGTAAGGTGAGCGGAGACCGAGTCCTGGGTTATAAAGCCAACATGCAGGGGCTACTCGTGCCTCGTTGCTGATCATCACCAAGCAATGCCAACACACTGACGCGACGCTGAGGCGGCCCTCCTGCGATTCCCTTCTGCCAGCATTTCTGTATTAATACTCCCACATCACAGATGAGTCACTGATTAGGGGTCGGACTTAGCCTATGTACATGCGCACTTGAAGAAAAAGAAAGGTGTCGCCATCTTTCTTGTTCCCTGTCCCAAGCCCAGCTCTGAGGGTAGTCCCTGACACCCAGCAGGTGTCCAGTAGATACTCGTTGAATAAATGCAAGCCTCAGTTAATTTGTAGTTTTATTTCATAATGAAAAAGTGGCCTAAGTCCAACAGAATCTTAGGTTCCTGTGAAAGTTAGTGGCACTTTAGAGCACACATGGGTCGGGCCGTGAGGAAAGCTGTGGTGATCGGGTCGAGGAGGAGGGTGGCTTGCTTGGCACTGGGTCTCCCGGATGCTCAGTAGCTTCTCTGGGGAGCAGCCAGCCCGTGGCGGGAGAGAGACCTTCTCCACTGAAGGTAGGAGGGGAGCGGCTCTTGCTCAAGGTGACAGCACAGGAAAGCAGAAGGGAGCCACACAGGGAGGAAGGAGATAGATGGCAGGGGCTGCATTAAGCCTGAGGTCGGAGATGCCCAGGAAGATTCACGGGGAAAAAAATAATACTTGAAAAAATGTAATGTCTGGCATTTATCACCATGGTGTCCTGGTACTTCATTCTCCCTGACATCTATGGAGATTCTTAGGAACTAATATATTGTCCAACACCCACCCTGCCAGTGGGTTCTGCGTCTCTTTCGTTAGCTTTAATTTTCACCTGCTATTTGTTCATTAGTTTTGTTGCTGTAAGTCTTACGTGGCCCATTAGCATGAAATCCGAATTTCCAAATAACCTCCCTGATAAACACTTTCACTATTTCGCTGTCTATAAACTGTGTTCTCATCAAAATAAATGTCCTTCCCATTCCTTGTGCACCCTCAAGTCCCCTCTTACCGCTGTCTGGGTTATTTTCCTGAGATTAGCAAGCTGCGTGCGCTCACAGTATTCATCCTTCAGGGCCATTGCTGACTTTTGTACTTCATGTGTAACTGTGCAAGCCATTTAATACATTTCATATACTCTGTCACTTACACTTCCTCAAGCCTGTGATGGCTTAGATCATTGTATGAGCAATAGTCACTCTTTCTTCCCCACTGCCCAGAGACACTTGGTGATGGGGATGGCTTTGGGACCTGCCCCGACCACTGGGTTTCTGGGAGCTCTGATGATACTAATGGAAGGGTGCCCCCTGTTTGTGTTTCTACTGGTATGAGAGGAACATGCCGTGCGTAGACTGCTGCTCCGCGTAGGACGTCAGAGCAGCTAGAGACCTCACCTGCAATTTAGAGAGGAGCTTCACCAAGCTGGCCTAAACCAGTAGAATGCCCCAGGCAACCTTCAGTTGTTTGCATGAGAGAAAAGGGCAGCCTCTTTCAGCTCTTGGATTTCAGGATGGTTTTATTACCTAGGCTTTCTGTGGCAATAGCTGACTAGTACCATGTCCTTACTTCTACTCACTACTGTGAGTTTCTGGAATCTACAGATGGTCTAGATCATCTTATTTTACTCATGTGAAATTCCCAGGCACGCTCCTGATGCATATTTCTTGAGCGAATGAGTGGATGAATAAATGAATGATTAAGGAGCCCTAGAGAGATAGTCAAGATCAGGGAGATAAATGTGTTCACTGGTTCAGTGAGGGTTTCTGGACTACTTATTTCACGTCAGGCATTGTGCTAGTGGAAGGACTTCCAGTGGTAAATAAACTGGACATGGCTTCTCCAAGCCACTCAGTGGTTTGGGAAAGAAAAAACAAAACAAAACAAACAAAAAAAAAAAAAACAAAACTTGTGGACCAGGGATTCATAATGCAGTCAATGTGCACATTCTGATTATCCTTGAGTCACATGCAAGGGCACCAAAGTAATCAGAGAAGTGATAATGGATAGAAAGGAGCAGAAAGATCCCTCTCTCGCTGCAGATTCCCATTATCACAGGTTAAAAGCAAATCCTAGGCAGATGGAAGGCATTTGCATCTATTTGGAGAAAATGACTTCGTAGAGAAGTGGCCCAAGGGTAAAATCAAAGGCTATGGGGATTGGTATGGGTGGGTCATTTTCTGACTGCTGAATGACGCCTCTGTTCTTTCCCACTATTCTAAAGAGCTTTTGGAACACTGAGTCTAAATGCTGTTATCATAAACATGGATCTGAGACATCAAGATCCAACAGTGCAGGCACTCTGTCTGAGTCCCTATAAATATCACTCCATGTGCCTTTTCTGAACCTGTAAGCACTGCTGTCACACTCCTCTGCCTATCCTGTCTACACATTGCAAGGCCATGGCCAAGGTAGCTTGGGGATGGTTGGCAGGTCCCATTTCCCAGTTTTAGCAGTTTACGGATGGAATTCCTAAACTAAGGAAGGCATCCATGTAACCAAGACTTTGGCCGAAGACCAAGCACTGGGGATCAAAAGCCACTTAGCACACATTTTCATGTCATTTAAGATTTTTGTTTGTGTGGATCAGAGTTTTGAAAAAGCAGATGGCTGGGATAAATGGCCTATTTGAAAAGTCAACCTCTGCAGGGCTCGGAGGATGTATGCCAAAATTAACACCTTCCATCCTCAAAAATAATTTGGAGTGTTTTACCCTCTTTAATAAGCATTGCCTTGAAACCCAAACAGACTCTGATGAAGAAAGCAGCCATAAGGAAATAAGCTTTTAGGGCAAGAAGATGAACAACAGGGTTCTATTCTCTAACTGCAGTGTAATTTAAGGTGATAACTCATGTATGGTACTTAGTATACTAGCATATGGCAGGAACAAGAGAAATAATAACAGCTTTATTTGTTAAGTACTTATGATAGGCCAAGCAGTGGACTAAGTGCTATGAGCAGTCCCTTGTGCATAACTAGGCATTTGGACAATTCTTAAGATCTGGAAAAGACACTATATGTATTGCCACATTACCTAGGAGGAAGCTAAATTTCACAAAGATGAAATTCCTTGTCTCAAGTCATATATGAGCACGGGGCTAGGATTTAATGCCATGCAGTCTTATTTCAGATTTTTTTTTTTTTTTTTTTTTTTTTTTTTTTTTTTTTTTTTTTTTTTTTTTTTTTTTTTTTTTTTTTTTTTTGTCCTTTTGAGACAGAACCTCACTATGCAGTTCAGGCTGTCTTTGAGTTCACTTTCATAGCCCAGGCTGGTCTTGAACTCACATCGATCCTCCTGCCTCAGCCTCCCAGGTGCTAGGATTACAGGCATGCATCACCATGCCTGGCTATTTCACAACTTTAAAAAAATATATATTTTATTTATTGGTACAAGTTCTCACTATGTGCTCAGACTCATAGTGATCCTTCTGCCTCAACCTCCCCAACACTGGGATTATAGTCATGAATCATCATGTGCAGTTTTGGTGGCTGGCACAGTATGGCTGGGTTTCCAGGGCTGGCATGGTATGCAGTACCAGGGACTTAACCCAGATCCTTGTGCTTGCCAGGCCAGTGCTTAGACTACTGAGCTATCTCCCCAGCCCTAGAGCTACTGGTTTTAACCATTATTCCAACTTCTGTCTTACAGTTAGGATCAAATTTATAGTGATGACTGCTCGTAATCATCCTGTAATCACAATCTTTGTTCAAACTTGACAATATTAACTATTGTACATTGTAATAAGAATCCTAGGGGCTACACGGTGAAGGTAGACGTTTAGAATAAAGGAAATTATTAATTGAAATATAAACATAAAAGTGTGGGCTCGAAGATGAACTATAGGAGATAGGTAAAAGAGAAAGTGCTGTTTACATAGCAGTCCAGGCAAGGTACAGCCAGAGACCACTGAAAAATGAAGTGCAGACTGTGGCCCAGGTCCTCACGTGTTCCTGTGTCAGCAGGCTTCGCCTTTCCTGCCACCTTAGAGCCTTTGGCTTTCCTGTGTACCGGGTTAAGCTTCTGCAGTCACCAAGATGACCTCACATCTGAGCCACTCCCAGGTCCTGGGGGAAAGGAACCCATGGAGCTTTCCCCAGCTACGGTGCCACCATGCACAAAGCCCAGCCCCGCTGAGAGCTGAATCCTAGCTGGCTCGCAGAGCCGTTGGTAAGTTCTGCTCTGATCAGTCAAGCCCTAACCAACTCTGTCACACGTAAGCTGGAATTATACATAGTGACTTCAAGCCACTGTATTCTGGGGTAAGTTGAGACCTAATAACATGGACCTGATGTGAAGATGAACCATGCCTGGGTCTGATGCTGCACCTAGCAGCTGCTGAATAAAGACTTCGTTTGCATACCTCTTTAACCAGTCAGACAAATCCCAGTTTATGCCAGTGAAAAGTTGCAAGATTATATATATATATATATATATATATATATATATAGAGAGAGAGAGAGAGAGAGAGAGAGAGAGAGAGAGAGAGATTACAAGCATACAACACCACGCCCAGCTCTAAAACCTTTTTTTTTTTTTTTTTTTGCAGGACTGGGGTTCAAAGTTATGACCTTGCACTTGCCAGGCAGGGACTTGTGCCACGGAGCTATCTCTCCAGCCACAGGATTATATTAATATCATCATTTCAAGGTTGTCTATTATTAGTGATTCCACTTTGATTTCTTGCTAGAGGCAGAGGAAGCAGGACAGTACCCAGAGTCTGGCACCAGGAGTGTACAGTACTACCTTGAATTTACTGACGGCCTGACAGCCTTGAGCAGGTCTTCCTGGAGTGATTACTCTCATTGCCATCACTGAGTATTTCCATGTCAAAGTCAGTCTCCCTCTTTGCGCCTGATTTTTCATTTCTATAGAAATGACAGTGTCTGCTTTAGCACTTAGAAAAGGAGAGGGAATTTAGGGAGGGGTGGAAACTTGGAGGAGAAAAACAGCAAGGAAAGAGACAAAATTACTCAGGAAAATGGGCTTTAAGATTATAAAGCGTTAATGAAATTCGAAATAACAACAATAATTATGTTTCCAAGGTTGGAGGCTCTCACATTTTCACCATGAATATTCATACCTATGTTATCTTTCTCAGAAGTAAAAATCAAGTGGAAAAGCCATGCACATATAGCACGACAATTTGCAAGTTCAGGTCCTCTGACCCTGATGTCTCTTGTTCTATTTTTACCTGGACCAGAGCAGCGCAGTGGCTTGACGTTATCTGCATTCCCACTGTTTCATAGCAGCACTTGGGCTTCGCTGAGTGTTCATGTATAGGTCCCGTAGGTGAAGGATGTTTGTCATGTTTGGGTTTTTTTTTTTTTTTTTTTTTGCAAGGGGAACAATATAATACTGGACACATTTTATACTATTAGTTTATAAGGAATTACTTAAGAACCATATACAACAAGTGCAGGAAATCTATCCACACACTAAACGCTAAAGACTCCAGCTGAGGGCCTGCATCCCTATATCCTGGATGAGTCCAGATGAAAACCTAGAGCTCCTGCAAGTCCAACTAGAGGCCCAAAACCCACAACATTGTCTCATGCAGGCCTGCACCACGGATCTGTGCTGGAGAGGGTCTGCAGTAGCAGCTAGAAAGTCTATGCCAGTGGGATGAAGGATCTGTGCTAGCAGCCTGAGTCATCTGAACTGGAGCTAAAAAGCAATGCACAAAGTAAGCATGAGAGCTCCCCCAAACGTACTACAACCATGCTCACCAACAGTGGGGTCCCAGGCTCCTCTAGCAAGGAAGAAAGCCAGGTTCCCATCAGGAAAGCCAATGTGACAAGCTTCTGCATGAAGCTGAGCAATGCACCATCTTCCTCTCTCACGAATGAGGAAGCAATGCTCAAGATGAGGAACAAAGCCTCGCTGGATTTCACTGGGGAAGCCAACATGCCAAGACCCTCCAGCAGAATAGCCCAAGTGAACCTGCAGCCTCCAATAGCTTCCCCAACAGCATTTCTGCAGCTTCTCCTCTTCCACCTTTATGCTGCTGGCAGCAACCCTAGATGGGCCTCACTGAGCCCAGCACCATACTAGTTTAATTCAGCTGGGTGTAATAAGTTGGCCACCAGTTAGAAACCCACTACGGTGTTTAAAGCATCAATGAGGTATCAGTTGAAGAGAAGCAGTTGCGCACGGGGACTCAATTCTTCCTGGCTGCTAAATGTTCACAGATGCAGTGTTACTTTGACCTGCAGCTTGGTAGTTAGGAATGCTTAGAAGAGACTGTAATGTATGTTATATCAGTTGACATGACTGACGAGGAGAAAATTCCTAGGTTATCAACACAGGAGGGCAATCTATGACCAGAAGTAGTCTTCAGCTGGCTCCTAAGCCCAGAAATTACAACTCTGCAGCCACTGACATTATAATGCACAGAAATATGTATACAGTCTTAGTATAGCCTGAGTCTTCTTAAGCTACCATAAGACAATAGTATAAAGTGGTGGTTGCCATTATTTCATGATTTTGAACTTTAGAAGTCTTAGGGCAGGGTCCCAACTGGTCTGGCATTGATTTGGTAAAAGCACTCTTTTTGGAGTGCAGACAGCTACTTTGTCTTTGTGTCCTCACGTGGTCATTCACTAGGGCAAATGCTGGGAGAGAGGAACAAAGGGAAGGTGAGGGGAGAAGGAGAAGGGACTCCTTGCAAGGCCATCAATCTTCACGAGTTAAGGCTGCTATCTATGACATGATGCAATATTAACTTCCTCCCAAAGGTCCTATCTTCAAATATAACACTGGGGTTAGGGTTTCCAGACATGAATTTTGTCCATTCTATACAATACAATTGACTGTTTCTGCAGGCGTTTGAGAAGGCAGCATGATTTTCTTGTCACGAAGGAAGCAAAAAAGGGCACAAATCATCCAGTGGTGATGCAATCACTGGCCTATATTTCAGAACCAAGAGCCAAAGTGTCAACACGGATAAAGCCACATGAGGACATCTGGGTGAGTGGAGGCATGGGGAGGAATCACAGCCTCAGGCAGTCCCATGGGGACACCACTGCAGGCCAGCGGCTGTGAGCCACAAGGCTTCCTTTCCTGGGGCTCTGCAATCAGTGAAGTTCACCTTATGGGCATCCATCTATCAGGCAGAGAGCCACCAAGGCTGGGAGCCTGGAGAAATTGCTGAGGGCCAGCGACCCCGGGGAGAAGAGGCCGCTGGGTCAGTGAGCTGCTACTAGGGGAGAGCTGAAAAGGCACAAGGACATGGCGATGCTGACCTCATAGGTTCTAGGTCTCCAGCAAGGGCCTAGGTCTTCCGTTGGATTTGTACAGGACATTGGCGTGAGGTGCAGGTCCCCAGCTGGCTTCTTCTAGTCTCTAGCTTACAGAGAGATCTCGTACTCTTCTTGTGGTTTTCAAGATAAAAACCAAACTTGTACTGTTAAATATAAAGGGAGACCTATGACTCCACATGGAGGAAACCAACTTATTCTCTCACCCTGCTGGGTCTTCGGTACATAGTTAATCCACCAAGCCCTTCCTGACGCTTAACTCCGTGTCAGTTCCCATGTGAAACACCGTGGATGTAGAACATCCAGATAGCAGAGGTTCATGTTTGCTAAGCATTACCTAAGAAGAATAAAACAGTAAAATTCTGTGAGGAGACTTAGAATGGGATGAGCACATAGTTCCGTAGGAGCTCTGCCTAGATGAGACACTGACCAAGTGCTTGATGGAATGAATTAATTATATAAATGCAAAAAGAAAAAAAAAAAAAAACCCACAGCCTTCTGCTGTTCTACTGTAGTGGGCACCAGTGAGGAAAACAGTAGTTTGACCTGCCATAGTCCATATATGGTTGGGTTACTTAGATTTGGGGCTGTCTTGTCAGTGACTCTTCTGTCATTGTTGAGACAAATACCTGACACCAACAATGAAGGAAAGAAAGGTTTCTTTAGCTCACAGCTAGTGGAGGGTTCAGTCCATACTTGGCTGGCTCCAAGGCAGAGTGGCCTGTATCAGTGGTACATGCAAAGAGCAAGAGCGCCAAGGGAGTGGCATTTCAGGCATCTGGCTAGCCTCTCTCCTCTCCTCACACTGTAATGCTGAGTGTCCCAGCTCTGGACCATGAATCAATCACAAACTCCAGAAACTGCTCCATGATGGCACAAGGCTTTGGGTGTTTAATACACCTAGGCACAAACTGTAATAAGGAAAACTCACATAACATTCCCAAACGTGGTTTCCATAAGGTGCAATTATTTTGATTGTGTCAGAGCTGACGCAACTCACAGTAGGTGCTCAATAAATGCTAGCCTTTTTATTGGAAACCAAGAGAACTGGTCATCATTACAACACGGATTCACTTCCCTCCTTCCTTCTGCCCTACGGCTCCAGGTAGAGAGAGACCTTGGACTTTGATGCAGGTTACTTGTGCTGAGATTGAATTTGACTTTTTTTCCCTTTGAATTGACATAAAGGCATGTGTCCCTTAATTACTAGCCATTGCCCTTCATTCACAAGAAATGGTAACCCACTCAAACCATCAAAGCCTGCCCTTTGAAATGCTGAACTAGACAGTGGACAGAAAGTATCTGCCAAAAGGCTGCTTTTCTCCCAGAGATAAAAGCAACTTGAAATGCATGTAAGTCCTGTGCACTTGTTAATTAATCGGGATTCGCATTAAAAGCTTAACCACTTTTGAAGCAGGAAGCTCAGGGAGCCAGCACCTTTTTAAAAATTTGTTTGCAGAGGAGAGGTTGGTGGACAGGGCAACCCAAAGAGGTGTGTGTGGAAGGGAGTGGAGGGTGGGTTGGTCAGAAGTCCACCAGGACAGGTGTAAGTGGCAAGGGTGGAGTGGTGACAGGCTCTACCTGTTCATGAGTGAGAAAACGCGCATCTCTGAGCTACCGGAGCTGTGACACAACCTTCTCCTGATATGCAGTAGTATGTTATAGGAAAGTATGCCTATTTTGGCAACATGTTCTTGGTACTTTATATCTGTATGCTTGATGCTATATGCAGCAGCAAAGATGATCCCTATCTTTTGAATAATATGGTGCTGTGGCCCACCGGAGGAGTGATTTTTTTTGTCCCTCAGAAGACAAAGTCTGGAGACAACCTTGGTTGTCATAACCGGGGTTAGGGATACTGGCATCTTATGGGTAACACCCAGAGATGCTGCTAAGCATTCTACCAGGTACACAGCAGTGCACACAACTTGAATTGTCACGTCTGAAATGCCAATAGTGCCGATGCTGAGAGCCTCAGTGGGAGAGATAAGCATTTCAACTAGCAGGGTCAAGGAAACAAAATAAGTGTCAGTCTGTAGCGAAAGCAAATTCGTGAGGGTCAGGGAAAGCCTCCCTATGGAAGCGGCATACAGGCTGAGGTTGAAAGACAGCAACTGCGAGGTGCTGGGCGGGGCTGGGGGGCGGGGCAAGCAGAGTGGGTGGGACTGAAGAGCGCTGATAGGCAGAAGACAGCGGGAAGCCCTCGTGAGGACCTGAGTGGTCCCTGGGATGGTGGGGGAGGAGAAGAAAGACAAAGGGCGGAGTGTAAGGGCCCTGGCCCAGGAGAGAACTTGTGGCTGTGTTTAGAAATAAGGTTTGACTCAAGAAGCATGCAGAGTCGCAGGAGGACTTGAAATCAGGAAGTGACAGGACAGAAATTTGTGTTTGGGGAGAAACTTGAAGGCCGCCTGCACCTTGGTGGTCTGGTAGAGAATAATGGTTCCTAAAATCTCAGGCAACTGTCATCTTCACTATTGCGCATACAGTAAGCAATGGGACAGCTTAATTCCTGTGGCTAGGAGGAATCTACCCTTTTGGGGATTGAAAAGAAAGAGGGTTCTCAGTGTTGAGCCAAACCGTGGCGGTGATGACCAGAGCATTATGGAATTCACAGCTAGGATGGCAGAGCCTAACAACGCGCGACAGCACCAAATCGAAGATGTAGCTGGACGCGGAGAAAGCAGCGAGGAGGCTGGGCTTCGCTTGTTGTTGCTGTGCATTCTGACTCAGCGCTCTTCCCTGCGTTAGCGCGCAGCACATTGTTCTGGCCTCAGGAGTGCGCCGCTCAGAGCTCCGCCTTCCTGTCCCCATGATCAGCAGACGACCACCTTCCAGCCACAGATCCGTTAGATAGTAAAGCTGAGGACAGGAATTGCTACCTAGTCCTGAACCCACCAAATGAGTTCCAGGAAGTAGTGGTGTCCTGAATTAACTTGAACTTGGAAGACAGGAAAACGAAATAAAATAAAACCAGGTTAGAGTTTAATGTGAGGAATGGCTCGGGGTCATGGTTAGAATTTCAAAAGTATGGCTGTAGACTCCAAGAGAGCAGAAAATCCTATTTATTTAGTTCCAGCTGAATGACGCTGGGCTTGACAAGAGTTCGGAATGACAGGAGTAAGGAGAAATAGGTGCACGGATATGGAAGAAATCAATTCTTTTAGGTGAGAGAAGCCCTGCCCAGCTCCATGAGGAAGTGACGTTTCAGCCTGGGTACCACAGGTGTCCGGGTCTCGAGCAGCTACCCCGCCTCTCTGTCCTCTCCACCTGGGCGTATGTGCCTCTGTCAAGTGCTTCTCTTCACACGCCATCTCCGTCAGAGCCTAGGTGCAGCTCAGGGCGCAGCGTCACCTGTGTAACTAGGGTTAAGCCCCCTAGAGTACACCTATTGTCCTCTGTTATGGGCTTGGATATGCAGGCACTCACATTCCAAGCACAGAATACTTCCTGCATAACCAACCCAGTGCACAGCATGTCTTCATGAGCATGAGCGGCCTGTGTTTGTGCAGATCCGTAAAACCCGTGTTTTGGTCAAGAGTCGAACTTCTTAGGGAACTTCCACCATGAAAATCTCTTTTCTTCTGCATGCCAATAATGTGTCAGGGGAGGTTGACATGGCTATGTCCAAAGTACAGACAGGAATATAGGTGCACAGGAAGGTTAAATGCAATATCCAAAGGGACAAAACTATCCTTACATATTCAGAGACTGGATCCAAACCGTGATCTCCCAGTTAATCCATCCTTCCAGCCTGGTATATGTAAACTGTACATTGGAAGGAAATATGTTATAATGTATTGAAGAAAATAACTCATGCTAATTATTATTATTTTTTTTTTTACTAGTATTAGGAAGTGAACTCAGGACCTTGCACTCACCAGGCAGGTGCTGTGCTGTTTAGCTCAACTGCTACTAATTAAAGCTGCTGTGGAATGTGTGGTGACCCCTTAACAGAGAGCTACTGATGCTTAAATTCCATCTATTCAAAAGTTTTATCTTCTTGATCTACCTAATTAATTTCTTCACACATGATTTTCATGTTCAGGTATTTTAGTATCATGATTTCATGTATAAGTGAGTACATGGTAATAACAGGAACTTGCATACATTGCAAATTTAAAATATAGATAAATAAAAATACTTCTTTTCCTCCTCAGCTTTACCTGGAAATCAACCAAAGTAAGTCACTAAGGACCAGAATTGTATAGGGAAACTGTTTCATCCTGAATTTATACCATAGGCCAAATAATCACTGAGTTAATATTGATAAAATCTGGCAAATGGCAACATACAGATTGAAAAAGAAACGACAAGGCTGGGGACAGCTTGGTAGTCTAAGCACCCACCTGGCACGTGCAAGGTCCGAAGGTTGATCTCCTGCATCACATACCATGCTGGCCTTGTGTCCCTGGGCATGTTGGGCCTGCCCCAAAACCTGTAAGCCCAATGCTGGGGAGGCTGAGACAGGAGGATCACTGTGAGTCCAAGCTGCACAGCGAGACCCTGTGTGAAAAAAGAAACCACAATTAATTATGCTACCGTATGAAACCCTCTTGGCTTCCTTTCCACCAGCCTTCTGTTTTTCCTTTTTTCCCATATCTCCCATCTATTCCTATGGCAGTCTTCCCTGTGCTGGTTTACACAAAAAGGCTGCTGATAATTCTGGCTTACTAACTATAAATTAAAAAGAAGCAGAGTTTTCTTGAATCAGAAATAAATTCATTTATGGAGTCAGAAGTCTTTTGGCCTTATAGCTTTCCCAACATTTGTATAAAGAATTGCCTTTGGTGACCTTCACGTTGTCTTTATCCTCCCTGCTCCCAGTACACTGCGCACACTGGTATCACATGTGCTTGTGGAGAGAGAGACAGAGACAGAGACAGAGACAGAGAGACAGAGAGACAGAGACAGACAGGGAGACAGGGAGAGTTAGAGAGATACAGACAGAGAGAGACAGAGACACAGAGACACAGACACAGATAGACAGACAGGGAGACAGGAGACAGAGAAACACACAGAGTCAGAGACAGAGACAGAGAAAGAGAGAGACTGTGCCTACACAAACTTTGCTGAAACACTGTTCTCCCACGTATAAGTCATTTCCTTCCTGAGGAAGCAAATACCTTTACCACATGGCCAGCGTGGGTGGGAGGCCTCTCCTCCTGAGATACTCACCCTGGCTGTCAATCACGTAGGAGTGAAGGCGGAGAGCCCTTCTGAACACACAGCCGTCATGAGGCTCCCCGCCTGGCATCAGCCCCGAGCTGCTGTCCTCCTGGCGGCCCCAACACTCAGATCCTCCCCTGCCTACAGCACATACCCGGTGTCAGTGGAAAGATCTGATGAGTGCAAGTGGCCAAGAACAATGACGTCTGTGATCTGCTTGAAGGGCAAGGCATGCAAAAGCCTCCCCAAGCTGATATAAAAAATGAGTAGAAGCCTCGGACCCACAAACTATGGCGGGGAGATTCCATGCAGGGAACTTCCCTCCCCTACACCACTCCAGGGGGAAAAAATCACACACAACATACTGATAAGTTGCAAATATATGAACGCTGATAATGTGCTTCCCCTACTGCACAAAGGAAGAAAACACATAAATGGGTTAATTAGCTCCTATGCAGAATTTAATTAGAGCATCTTTGTTCACTCTGCTTCAACCAGAATCTCAATTATCAATCCCTGTTCCTGAGATTTTTGAGCACGACCATAAATTTTCACTTGAGGTTTCCATTGGAAGCTTGGGGCCTCCTGCCACTGCCTTCCACATAGAAGTGGTAACTAATTTTAACAGAAATTTTGATTACTTGGAAGTCACCCCTTTATCCTAGGGAACAATGGCTCTTCAGCACTCAAAAGGTGTTCCCTACACAAACCTTCCTCCCCTGGAGTATGCATAATGATAAATTACATTTTTCGAAGTCCAGAATGCATTCGGGTCTAGGAAATAAGTGATTTTTTTTCCCTTGTAAGATGAAAAATGATAAGTGACCTTGATCATGTAGAAACTTGTTTAATTCTTATTGCAATCCTCTGTGGTGGGTATTGTTATCAGCATTTGCTAGATACACAAAATAATCATCCAGCAGCAAAGGGACTTGAACGCAGATATTATGAACCTTGAGTCCACTCTTTTAATGACTATGTTTCTGTGTTTATCAATATTATGATAAATAGTTTCCTATTGTGAGAGAATCAAAAATGATTCTATTGGAATCATAAATTAAAAAAATTACTTGCTATTAGAAAAGTGACACTTTAGATTTAGTTCGATTTTAAGTAACAGAAATTAGACCTTTACTTTTCTTGTACAAAAGGGGAAGTGAAAGACATTTGGGGAGATGGGAAGATTCTGGAGGATCTCAAAGCTAGGAATACTATAAACAACTAAAGCTGGAGCCTGGAGCCACAGTGGGACCCGCCCACTCTTCATGCTTATGTTTTTCTTTTCTTATTGCTGCCAATGTTCTTCATCTGATGAGCAGCACCCTCCAATTCCCTGGTCCACAGGAGAAAATTATGTGCCCACAGACTCTGAGCACTTTGCTTGACACTAGGATCCAGGCACAAGTGGTCCAATATTTCTTCCTAATACATCCAGAGAGGCCCAAGCAAAAAACACAATGACGGTGCCAGTGCTGGTGGTACCTAGTACCATGGTGGCCTGGTGTTGGACAGCCCTGTGGATCTGTGTCTCGGGTGCTTGGAACTCCTTTACCCTCAACCATTCACATGGAAAAGCAGCTGCTTCTCCAGCGACAAAGACTGCAAGGGTCTCCAAACCTTCCGAGCCAGTGGGGAGCCTCCTGGGGCTTTTTAGAGATATCAAATTGCTTTCTAGAACTCGATAATTTTAATAGTACATAGAAGTAAGCAAGGTGAGGACTGCACTGTCATTTTTTATAACACATGAGGAAATAAAGGCTGATCTTTCTTCCCCAATTTTATGCAACTACAAATTGGCAGAGGTTTTAGTCAACATATTTTTGTACCAGTAAATCAAATTTCAAAATTTATCTTTTAGTCCTGGTCTCACATGAATTGAAGAGGCTAACAGGATATCTGATTAGAGGATTTGGACTCAGGTCTCCTGACTTCTGGTCTCTCACAAGTTATTTCTCTACATTTCTAAGGATCTCATATCACACTTGCATTATTTTGTGAGCTCAGACTTCAGATGTAATTTTCTTCCTAGAATCATCCTTCTTTTTTATTTTTTCTCTTTCTTTCTTTCTTTCTTTTTTTTTCTTCTCTCTCTCTCTCTCTCTCTGTCTTTCTTTTTTATTTTTTTGTATTTTAGGGAAGAGTCTACAGGGTGTTCAGGGTCTCACTACTATACTGGACTTGTAGTGATCTGCCTGTTTACAGCCTCGGAAGAGTTCAGATTACAGGTATGCACCACCATACCCAGACTCAATTGCCTTCACAGCATGCCCCGGGGATGTGACTGGAACAGCAGGCCTGTGGTTTGAACCCCCAGCCTTTGTACCTGCTTGCAGGTGCTTTAATCTGCTTAGCTATTTGGCCATCACTTCATTCTTTTTTAGTACAGAATTTTCATAGAGCATGTAGAATTATGATCATCATCATCATCATCATCATTATTATTTTATTTATTTTTTTACTGTAGCTTCTTATTTCCCCTGGAATTCTGGACTCTGTAAAGTCACCAGTGTCATGGACACCAATGCTTTCAGTGTGTCTCTCTCCAAAATGGACTCTGTGAGTTCTTTGTTCTTTCTGTTCTCTGAGAATGCTTCAACGACCCAACAAACTCTCATTCATTGACATCAGTTAATACTGATGTGTGGTTGCTCACTTCTCTGAGGATGGCTCTCCACAGGGTTTTCTAGAACACATTCCTAGGGCCATTAGAACAGATCTCTTGGGCAAGTGTACTCCTACCAAGCATGACTATGGATTTAGCCAGCATGCTCCACTGGCAGCCCCCAGAAACTGACTTTAATTCTACATATAAATAAGAAAGATCCTGGTGGAATCTCAAAGACAACTTCACGATCCCACGAGGAAAACCAGACATGAGCTACACAAGGAGATTTTGTATCTTTGTCCCTAGGAAGCTGTCTTAGTTACTTTTTATTCATTGCTGGGACAAATACCTGACACTCAACATGAAGGAAGGAAAGGTTTATTTATCTCACAGTTACTAGACATTTCAATCAATATTCAGCAGTCTCCAAGGCTAATTGCCACTTGGTAGAGAGCAGCAGTTCATGGTGGCGGAACGGCAACAAAATGGTGACAGAGGCAACTGACCAACCAGGGCAGCAGAGGACAACAGTGTCAGTCTGTCTCTTTGTCTCTCTTTATATTACATTCAGGCTCTCCACCTCAGCCTCTCCACCTTAGGTGCCTCAGCCTATCCGCCTTAGGCTACAATCATAATCCCAGAAGTACTCAGGCCCATAATCCCATCGGTACTAAAACACAGAATCCCAGTGGATCATGAGTCAAGTCTCAAACTCTAGAAGTCCCTGATCCATAATTGCATGAGGCTTTAGAGGAAACTAGACATCAACCATAATGGAAGCTGTACTAGCATCAGCTCTTATGGTAGCCACTGTCCATGTGGCCCTGGCATTCATGTCATTGTAAGTCCTATCCTAAGTCTTCTAAGACATGGTGTCAGCCACTCCAGTCTCTCTTGTGCTTCATGTCTAGGGGAAGGACAGTAACCATTCCACAAAACCACTCATGCAGTCCATAAAGTGGCCAGAATGGGGAACACTTGAGGTCTCTGGGCAACAGTGAGGATCAACCAAGGAGCACCTTGGATGTGGATTTTGCAACCTTAGCCCAGCTGCAAATATCTGCCTAAGCTGACATCTTAACTCCACTTGCACATATGATTTGGAGCTGCCATCATTCAGCTGCTACCACATTTCTAATTCCTGAGAGATAATAAATGTTTACTGCTTTTTTGATTCACTGAGCTCTGAGGCCATTTGTTATAAAACTAGAGATGACTAATATAGCTTTAAAATCCTGTCCTACCCCTTTTTCACCTTAGAGAAGCTGCAGATACACAGCATCTAATTAATAAGCACATCTGCATTGTTTACCAGTGAGCTTTCTGGTCTGACTAGCGCAATCTGGGACAGGCAGGCAGGGGTAGACCAGATGGCACAGGCCCATCAGCTTCCGCTTTCAGGAGTTCAAGCTTGGGAACAACGGAAAGATGGAGTCCGTTACTAGTGAGCATTACCAAAAAGGCAACAGAGAGAGGAAGGTTGTATCAGCCACTAAAACCCATGGAATGAGCAGAAGGATCTGGAAACCTGTGACTCGAGAGGAAGAAATGGCAGTGCAATTGCAAAGAAAAGCGGGGAGGGGGAAGAGAAGAAAGTCACAGAATCACTTCAACTTCCAGTGGCTTCTCAGTGCCTCTTCTTAGGGACATTAAGTCGCTCATATTACTGGGTGTTCAGGAAATTCTAAATCCTTTGATTTAAGCCAACTGCACTGTACTCTGGAGGGGGCTGGCTTCAGAATAAGCATCCTGTCTCTCTAGACATTTGAGTGTCTTCCCAGACACCTGAAGGAAGGGAGCACTCTGAACCTGACTGTCAAGAGGTGGTAATAGAGTGCCCCTTGCCATGTGCTCCTCGTCACGCTGAGGAATGACTCAGACAAACTGAGCTGTTCCTGGTCTTGTTGTAATGTAAAGAGGTCATGCTCTGTCCTTGCCACCCAATAAGGACAAAACCAAGGAAATTATGTTTGCTCCTTTCTAATAACAAACTGAAGAAAAATACATTCCTATGTTGTAGCGAGAGTACTCTTTCCCTTCTCAAGCCCATGGCTTGCCTTGACAGATGGCTGGAGTAGCAGATTTTAGGGGACATGGGCACATCCTCCTGTTGCTTCTTGGTGTGGCCCCATCTGTGGGACAGGAAGCTCCTTGAGTCATGTTAACTTGGCATTGAGATTGAAGTCTCTGTGTACAGGATCTCCAGTTAGGAGCTTTCATTATTTCTAAAACAGTAAAGATAATTACACAAATTATGTTTGCGCTTCCTGGTGTTAGACTGATCTCACAGAAAGGAAGTGTTTATGAATGAAACTGACAAGACCATATTTTGCTTTTCATTGCAAGAGGATGGTGTGATGGACAGGATAAGAGACGCGATGAAAAAAAAGAAAATAATGCCAGCCACATTGTTAAAATGCTTCAATCTTACAATGACTGTTTGAATTTTATAAGACACAGGGCTGGTGAGATAGCTCAGCAGACTAAGCTCCTGCTTGCACAAGCACAGCCCCTGGGTTTGATCCCTGGCACCTCATGCTGTGCCAGCCTCGCCCCCAGGCAGGCTAAGCTAGCCACCGAGACCAGACATGATGCTCCACACCTGCAGTCCCAGTGCTGGGGAGGCTGGAAATAGGAGGATGACTAGGAGCCTGAGATGCATAGTCAGACCCTGTATCAAACGCATTAAAAAAATTAAGAGACATCATTAATGTCACTCAGCATCCTCCTGCACTAAACCCACTAAACCCATTATACTTGGCACTTTCTGAAGCAGTTCTTGGAATCCCCTTTGCGAGTGTCTTTAGCCACACTGTCCTGGCTTCCCCAGCGTCTTCAATTCATTCCAAACATTTACCTTTCCTAGTCAGTGTGACTTGGAGAGGAACCAGAAGTGGCACGGTGCCTCCTTAAGTGAACAAGGTAGGTGAAGACTTGCTGTAATGTTTTTCCTTGATAGAAATTATAAGCATTTAAAATCCATTCAAGAATTTGAGGTAGCCACAGAAACACCCAAAAGAACTGACAGAACTACTTCAGAAAGTGTCCATACTAATGGCACAAAGCATTCTTAAGCAAAGGAAAGTATTTGAAGGGGACTCAGTGGCCATGAGTCTTTTACTGTAATACCTTTTAAAAATAAAGACATGAACCATCCAGTGTACTTTTGTGATCATTCTTTATATTCACATTTGAGAGAATTCACTGTGTGCAATGCTCAAGGCCAGAGGAAGGCTCATTAGGGAGAGGTGGGTGAGGAAAAACAGCTGAGGGAGTTGGCGTGCAGGTGCTGGGCCTGAGCAGAACACAGTGATGATGGGCAGGGAGGTGCCCCGTGTGGACCGGAGCGGCAGCCACCCCGAATCTCGAGCTGATTCCCAAAAGGAGCCCGAAGACACTTCTCTCATGAATGCAAAATGACGTCCTCACAAAGGACATTTCATGCTTCCATAAACAGCTCGTGCCTGTATGATTTTACGGAAGAAATTCTCCATAATGTGAAGGGATTTCTACTTACAGGGAGTTTTGAAATGAGTTGCAATGATGTGTCTTCAATAAAAGGAGAAAAGAAACAGCAGAGGCACTTACAAAGGGTCTTAGAGTGGGTAACTATCTTCCATTTGGCGTCCCTAGAGGGCCTTGGCCATTTTGCTCTCTGTTCTTGCTTTTTCACACAGGGGAGTTAAGGCTTTGTGGCCTTGCAGCCCACGCCCCCTCCAGCCCTGGCTCTGGCGGTGCCCTGTTCCATCATGAGTTTGCAGCTGAGCTGCTGCTCTGTTGCCTACACCCATCTCCAAGCTGTGCCCCCCCCACTTCCATCTGCCTTGAGCACTCCCTAGGGCCAGCTTCCCCTGGGCAACTTTCTTTTGTTCCAGAGCTCAGTTGACACTATGGGACCCGAGTGATGCTTCTCAGGGTCCTCTCAGTCTCCTTACGCTCAGGTCCTCCAGTGAGGATGAATACTGGGAATTTGTGTTACATTTTTGAATGGTGAACCTCTTTGAACAGATGCAACTTCTCTTTCTCTGGTTGGACAGAAGTCTGCCTTGCTCTCGATTAGATCAGTTGTCGTCTCAGTCTGACCAAATGCACAGCTGCATGCTTGAGTTAGTCCGTGTTGAAAAGCCAAAGGACATGCACATCTCTTTCCTGGACAGTCTGGGAAGAAAAATACCCAGCACTCAGGGTAGAGGTGGGAGCTGTGTTGTTAGCACGCAGGGTTCCCACACTCCGATGTGAGTGCTATGTGCTGTGCACGCCTGCCCTCCGGAGCCTTACCTTAACTGCATTACTCTCGCTCATCAGTTTTTCTCCTTAAGCCTCCTGGAAGTGGTGTTCTCTGCTAAGACCACGGACGGAGGCCGCACCTGCTCTGCTGGCTGCCGACACCCTCTTGAGCTCCTCCCTTTCACTGCACATTATGAGTTCTTCTCTCTGATTGTTTTTCTATTTCTACCATCAATTTTCTGAGGCCTGGGAGCATGCGTACGTTCTTTGTAATTATCTTTCGGTTTCTAGTGCAATGCCTTTGAAATATATCCGTTGATTAAGTAAATTCACAAGTAAAGATCTTTCTACGTGTCTTTTACTGTTCCATGATCCGTGAAGATCCCTCACCCAGAGTGAGTTAACTTGAGGATGGATTTCTATGGACAACTGGGTTCCTGGGGGAGCTGGTGAGGGTCAGGATAGGGCACACTGCAATGGAGAAGAGCCAGAAAGAACGCAGACGGGTTTGTACGTGAGCAAGGGGTCCCAAATCACTGCCAGGCACGGCTGCCATCAGGGAACACTGAACTGCAGAGGCAGAAGCAAGTCCCTAGGTCGGGAAACCTGGGACGGAAGCTGAGGACAGCAGCAGGTCAGTGGAGTGCAGTGCCACGTGGGAAACAGAGCGAGCAAGCAGTTTGCTGGTGATGTGTGGAAGGAAGGTGGAAAGAAAGAGGCAGGCCAAGGCCTTGAGGTGGAAACCCTGAGCACATTCAGGGAAGGGAGAGAAAACTAGTGAGGCTGGGGGCACCGCTGACTCCAAGATCGTGGGCATCCGCGCTGCCACAGGAAGTCTCTGGGGCTTTCACTTGAAGAGCCGCCTCTTAGCCCGTGTACTGGCTCAGACACAAGATCCCAGTGCAGGGGGTTTTCTGACCGTGGTCCTGATTCGGACCATTGATGGGAAACTCATATGACCCTATTGTACCTACCCAAGCACTTAGGGTGCTAGAATATGGTTATCTCATAAAGTCAGTGGTTACCAGAGGTCACATGGTCAGCACTGGAGTTTTACCCTAACATCTCCACGACATGTTTTCCTTACATTTCAGGTGGTAAAAGTAAGGCTCAGAGAGGTCAAATGATTAACATATGGATGGCCAGCCAGATACGGTAGGGAGGGCACAGGAACTCCGCTCTGCTTGACTCCTTTGCCTCTTTCTTAAACGGTAGGACACGGTGAGTCCTCCCCACATTCCTGCTGAATAAATCAGCCGAAGATTTTATCCCTATTGCAGCACAAGGATCCAGGTGAGGAGCCGGGGCTGGGGGTGGAAAGATCAGGCAACCATCTGGGTAACACCGGCACCAGCAGAGTAAGAACTGTGCCCTAGCTCTTTGGAGTCATTCGGGGAGGGCTTCACACTTTGGTGGACATGTGGGAAGATGAAGCCTGCCTGGGTTCCCTAGGGTGGGCTTGGGAGGGGGCAGGAGATCAGCTGGTTTTCCAGGTGGGCACAACCCCAGAGCTCTAAGAAATGCCTCTGCACAGAGGCTGCAAGGCTCTTAATTAGTGTCCTGTGAGTCAGGGGTGAGCTGCTGCCAGCCACAGCCAGTGAAGCCTGCTTGGTCTTGCTGCTCCACTTACTGACATAGCTCGACATTTGCTGCTTCGAGGGGAAAAATGCCTCTGATCTGCATTGGCTCCATTCCCAAAAAGCTGAGATTTATGGCAGGCCCATGGTAGGTGAAGCGAGAATGTCTTTAGGCTCAATTTCAGTTGCTGCATGTGGGGCCCAGCCCCCACCCCTCTTCTGACTTCACAGCTCACACAGACGAGGACAGCAGCTGTGTGCAGTTTATCCTGGTTGTACCCTTTGGGGTCTCCTCCAATGAGAGGCTCCCAGACCCAGTTAATTCTACCTAGGGCACAGGGAAAAGCATGCAAGCTGAGGCCCATTGGAGACCCCCAAGGGCTGGGTTCTGTGGTTCAGTGGCATCTGGGGAGATGCTGTCAATCAGCCAGGTGGAGGAATCTCTGGTCTGATCCAACAGACAGATAACCACCTTCCACAAATGGCAAAGAAAGGCGGGGGGGGGGGGGGATCAGCGTAACGTTGTGGTGAAAATCCTGGATGGTGCTGAGCTGGACTATGTCCGGGGCTATGCACACAGTGACAAAGCTTAATGGAAAGCACTCTCGTTATATGGAAATACAAAGTTACACGGCTCCCGATGAGGTCAGTGTTTGCCCTCATTAGCTAAGAATGAGGACACAGAAGAAAATTAAATAATTTTAATCAAGCAAGCAAGGTAAGTTTGGTCCTGTTCATAATTGCTGCTGCTCACTGGTCTTCTTCTGTACCCACTGACAACCCTCTCACTAGACCGCAGGCTGGTCCCACGTAAGGGTCAGAACAGAGGAACTCCCCTGCTGAGATGCAGACTCATCCTCCGAGTTTCCCTTCCCATCAGGTCAGGGGCAAGGTCTAAGCAGAGCCCATGCTTGAGCTCCCATCAAATTCCACCTGGAGCATCTGAGAAAACAGGCCCATCCCGCAGCCTGCAGACCCCAAGGCGAGGGTGTGGGTGCTTCCTGGACATTGAGGTAACACCTGTCTCCAGCCATTTCTGGCTCATCCCTTCCGAGCTACTCTTTGGAGAGAGACCACATGTAGGGAGCTGGCCATGAGGGACACGCTGTCTTGTATTTACTTGCCTATCTGCCTGAACACAGATACTTTTTTGCTCTTGCGGGCATGCCTGTGCGTACACATACCAGCAAGGACACCATAGACCAATCTACCACCCTGAGATTGGGAGGCCAAAAAGGCACTGGTCTTTCACATCTGGTATGGAAAAAAGGGATACCGTACATAGGCTGTCAAGCAGATGACCAGGTGAGAAAATGAGGGAATAAATGACCAATGTAGAAACGCACAGGTGCCTCAAATGGAAGCCAACAGAAACATCTCAAAACCTGGTCAAGACAAAGCCGGTGAACCCATGCCCTAAAATGCACTTGTTCTTTTCATTGAAATTGGCATAATTCTGAAAGCCCAGCTTAGTTTGTGATTTGGCAAGTTTGGGTGAGAATCTCAGTACAAACTTCTTAGTGTATCAAAGGAGCAATTTATTTGTTAATAAACCAGAGGTGTCAATTCCAACTTAAGATTGTGAATTTCCACTTAAAATAAAAGTACATGGATGTTATAGATGAAGCACAGGGGTGACCGCAGTGGAATTTAGCCTTTCCTTCCCTTCCCTTCCCTTCCCTTCCCTTCCCTTCCCTTCCCTTCCCTTCCCTTCCCTTCCCTTCCCTTCCCTTCCCTTCCCTTCCTCTCCATATTATTTCTCCCTTTCTTTTTTCTTCCTCCCCCTTTTCTTTCTTCCTTCTTTGTCTACTTTGTTTCCTTGTTTTGTCTCTTTGTCTTCCCTCTGCTCTTGTTTCTTTCTCTCCCCTTCCTTCTTTTTCTCTCTTCTGTCTTTCCTTTTTCACTAATGCAGGGACATATTCCCCCTCAAAACACTTTATTAAAAATATTTCCAGGGAACAACGAAGGCCCCTGGGAAGATCAGAAAGAAAAATGCTCTAGATGGATCTGAACATGCCTTCCAAACTTCAAGTCCTGTTTGGAATTTACTAATGTATCGTTTCCTTCTAAGTGTCAGTGTAGTGCAGTGGAAAGAAAAGATAAGAAAAACAGACTGACTCAGGGTGTTATCACCTCTCATTTGAGTGGGCTAGTGGTCTTGGACTGTTTCTGTTCCCTTGCTGGTCCTCAGTCTCCCTAAAAATTAGATGAGAGCTTGGAACAGATTAAAATTGGCATAATTGTGAAAGCCGAGCTGATTTTGCAGTTTAAAAGTTTGGGTGGGAATCTCAGTACAGATTTCTTAATATATCTAAGGAGCAATTTCTTTGTTAACATTCTGATTTTCCATTATACTCTCTGGTGCTAGATAAGAATATAAATCATTTCCATTCTGAAGGAGAGAGGTTCTCAGCATGTGTGGCTCAGGATACCCAAGTGGGGAAAGAATGCAGAAAGGTCCATTCAGATGTTCCAGGCCTTGCGGAGGGGTGACAAGAACTCACACCTGGAGGTAAGGCAGGTCAGCAAGGGAAAGCCCTTGAGAGGGACTGTGAGCCTCCGGATGTCCTTTAGGAATGCCTCTATCCCTGAGGCAGCTGTGGCAATTATGGTAACTGATAACTACCACTTATTAATCATTGCTAAATTCCAGGACCTGCACTAAGTGATTTGTGTGTAGTATCTGGCATGATTCTTACAAAGCATGGTCTTGGCTATATCATATTTATTTCCATTGTTTAAGACGTAAGTTGCTTGCGAGGCACGTGGACAGAAAGGATGAAGACCATGGCTGGTGATGTTAGGAGCACCAGGCTTGTTGTAAAACCATGTGTCATAGCCAGATGGAGTGCCGAGAAGACCCAACGAAGGTGGCTCAGAGAACCCACTGAGGTTACACCCTCAGTGAGCCAAGAACCTCTGCAACAAGTCAGCTTTATTTAGGATAGTCAGCATGATCTTGTGCATAATCACCTTAGCAAAAAGAGGACTACATGCGTAACCACGATCTTCATTAACTTCCATGCCTCTCCCATCATAGGGTTCATTTAGGGGTCAATCAATAGCATAACAAGAAAGGGAGAAAGTAATAAACAGAGAGTCCACAGGTGAAGCTGCCATACCACAGCTGTCCCTGGGCCCTGTCAATTACACTCTGTTTCCTGAAACGCCAGTTAGGCTACAATGCTCAGCATCTCTGAGCTCACTTACAACCCAGCAGACACTACCAGTGGCATTACTGCCCCTTCGTCACTACCACAAGGACCAGTGACGGTGACGACAGGCTATCTTTGAGGCAGACCTCTCCGTTTTTTTTTTCGTATACATCTTCAGATTTTTCAACTCTGTCCTGTAGGTAGAGATAATAGACTTATTCTTATTGTACATATTTTAAAAAGGAGGCTCTGGGAATCTATTTGTTATGTGGCACACACTTGGTGACAGAGAAAATCTTAGGATTTTCAATGTCGCCCTTTTCCCTAATGTGATGCTGAGGCGGTCTTAATGTGTGACTGCACCTCTTACACGAGGCTCATCCGTGTCTATTCATTCATCACATTTCCTGCAGGGAGTCATGGACTCGAGGAGCACAGACCTGCGCTCCCTGCTCCGCAGCCCCTCTGTCTCAGCCGTCTCAGTTTGCAAGGTTCCCACAAGCCAGACTGGAGAGCAGTCCTTGGGTAGGTCATACTCTGGTTCAGCACTCAGCAGAGAGTGATCAGATGTCATTAATCACTGTTTTGTTTCCACAAAGGGCCTCCCTTGTCATTTCCTGTCCCAGACACAGACATCCAGGCCCGGGGGAGAAACTCTAGAAAGAGAAAGAGAAGACAAAGCATGTGCCCCAGCACCAGACAGGGAAGGAAGGGGCTGAGGTTCCTGGAGTATTGGAAGGAGAGTGAAAGCCTTACTGCTCCTGTTGGGAAACAGTTTTGCTTAGACACCTGTCAGAAAACCAGAACCATAGCCTCCAGGCGCAACTCACCCAGACTTAAATCCTGATGCCCTCTGTTGGTGTTTTCCAGCAATGGTAAAATTCAGGAGATTTAGAAAGGAGACAACAACTTGTGAGTCACGTGTAAGCCCCATAAACACTATAGTAGCATATAATTACAAACTCACATGCACCACAATTTTAGTCTCAGAGCCTGCAAAATACAATCATGGACAATCCACCTTGGAAGGATCTTACGCCCATTTGCTTCTCTCTCTCTCTCTCTCTCTCTCTCTCTCTCTCTCTCTCTCTCTCTCTCTCTTCCCCTCTCCCTCCCTCCCTCCCTCCCTCTTCCTTTCCCTCTCCCTCTCCCTCTTTCCCCCTCTCTCTTTGTTCTGCAAAATAAGAAATACAGGATGTCAAAAGGAACAGAGTTCTTTCAAGGCAAAAAGTGGTAGCTATCTAATGGCATAGTGCAGGGAACACTTACTATATAAGGGCCATATGCCATGCTAGTTCATACCACCACGTCTAGCCTTCATGGCAGCATCATTTGATAAGTATTCATCTTTCCCACTCACAGAGGAGGAAGAAGAAATGGAGCAGCAACGTGTAAAGTACGTAAAGGCAGTCAGCTTCTTCTTGGTAGGTGTAGGATTCTCACCCAGGTGACTTTGGCTCCTGCTTACCAGAAACTTAGAATTAGAGCTTGGACGTGAGCTTGAATGTTCAGATTTTCAATCTTGTAACCTTTACACTGATTTGTAAAATATTTGTGTTTGGTCTTCCTCAGTCCCTAAGGAGAGACAATGAGCAAATTTTATGTGTCTATCCTAGATACTACTGTGGGGCGTATGGTTTGTTCCACTAAATAAGATCTTATTTTTCCACCTGTGTTTAGGGCCAAGTAAGAAGTAGGCACAGGAGGAAAGAAAAGGAAACCTGGCTATCATTTTTGTTACTGTTGAAGCTCTTTTATGAGGTTTGGGGTCTGTGGCCCAGGTAAATCTGCCGGGAGGACATCCAATAAGTGAAGTTCACCTGTGGTGTCTTCCAAGGAAGAATCTGTCTAACTCAGTTTAGCATATGGCAGAGGCAAGCATGCAGCTGTCTTAAAAGCAGGTAAACTTTAAACAAACAAACAAACCAATGCACAGAATGAGTACTGCATGTTAATTTCTTTTGGCCATACTCACCACTCGGGTGAGTTCCTTCTGGGCTGGAGCCACAGAAAAGCAGGAATATTATGCTAATGCAACGTGAGGAGCTGGGTCCAGGTGATCTCGCCTACTGCAGCAATTTCAGGGCTTCACTAATTCAGAGCGCATGAAGTTCCCCTTTGCACTGTGTGTGAAGTTTGTGAGGCAAGTTAAAGCTGTAATCAAGGGTCTACATAACAATTAGATTCCTACAGAGTGCTTTTCAAGTGCTGTGTTATAGCTAGCTTATGATTTGTTAGATACGCATGAATATTTTTTTCTGTTTCTATTAGCTGATCTCCATGGGGATTTGAATTCCAAAATATAGCTTTCTTGAGTACATACTGGCCATTTCTTAATTAGTGCAAATGATGGACATGGCTCAACGTAAACGAATTACAGAACTGACTTAGACAAGCCACAGCCTAGTATGATGTACAGCTTTCATTAGAAGCCCAACATTTCCAGGCTTGAAATTCTCTGAAAAGCCTTCTGTTGGGTGGCAACTTGTCAGATCCAAGTCTTGTCATAAGGTAGAGGAAAATCAATCGCAGTATTTGGGAATTGAACTCAATCTGAAGCCAATAGGCTTGTCACATTTAATTATTTCACACTCTACTCACCAGGCCATGAAAGTGTCAATTTCTCCTGGGGGATAATGGCCTTGGGGAAGAAAACATGGCCCAAGTGTGGAAAATAATAAGTTACAGTTAACAACAGTAATCTGCAGAAGTTGAGGAAGAAAGTTTTTCCAGTGACAGAGCAAAGGGGGATTGAAAGATATAGATCCGTGCATTGATTTTCTCCTAATTTTACTCATAAAAGTATGAGAATGTTG
>PVJA010003568.1:54543-93858 GCA_004027025.1 Myocastor coypus | reverse complement strand
TTTTTTTTTTTTTTTTTTTTTTTTGTCTTTTTGAGACAGGGTCTTACTGTGCAGTTAGGCTGGTCTTGAGCTCACTTTTGTAGCCCAGGCTGGTCTCAAACTCACACCAATCCTCCTGCCTCAGCCTCCCAAGCGCTGGGATTATAGACATGCCCCACCATGCCCAGTTGAGATGTGTTCTTTTGATGAGTAAGGAAGAAGAGGACACATTTTCAAAAAATGTAAATGAGGTATTTCTCTCTCTCTCTCTCTCTCTTTAATGGAGCATGCTGGGTGTCTATAATTTTGTTCACATGGCTAGAGAACCTGAAAAAGCTATCACTGCTATTGATGTAAAATGTACTGCTACTATTAGTCTTTTCTTTTTCTTTTTTTTTTTTTTCTTCTTTTTTTTGTGGTACCAGAAATGGACCTCTGAACCTTGTACTTGCCAGGCAGGTACTTATGCTGCTGAGTTATGCCCCTGGCCTCTATTGGTTTTTTTACATAAATATAAATAAATACATGTGTATATAATTATATACACATATATACATATATACATATATATACATATATACATATATACATATATATACATATATACTACATATATATACATATATATACATATATACATATATACATATATATACTATATATACATATATATAATTTGAATTTTTAGAAACTTTTAACTGTTCTGTCAACTTTGGGAAAAGTTGTACTAGCTTACCACATTGAATTGGCACTGTTACAGAAATTAGCAGTTGTATTAGTCTAGAAATGTTAAACTTAATTTTTTTTTAAATTCTATCTGTACAAGGATAAGGTGCTGCACTAAAAATGCAAGGTCTTATCTACATGGGCTTGATTACAGAAATTACTACGGTATTCTCTAAATTTAAAAAAATGTAAATGAGTAAGCATTATAACTCTACATCCTCCCCCTAAACAACCTGAAGGTCAGGTTTATCTCAAACTTGCCACAACAGCATTTAAAATTTGGTGTCTTTCTGTTTATGTCTAGAACTTATTTTGAAATAATTCCCCCCAAAATAAGATGGAATGACGGGCAGAGAGAGTGGTCTGGATAGTTAGGAGAAAAAGCAAATTGAGTTCACTGTTAGTTATAGAACCCCTGGCATGGGAATAGAAGTATCCACTTCTTTCTACCTTTTCATATCTTCGACAATTTTCATGATCAAAAGCAAAAATGCGCGCTTTCTCCACAGCAGGTCTTAAGGTGTGGTCGCCTAATTACTCACGCCGGTGTCTATCTGTTAATGAGCCAACCGATCATAGAATCCGTGTTTCATCTTGTGACTCTAAAGAGCACATGAAAGGAAAGCGCAGAAAATCCCTCTAGCAGGATGAAGCCAGACGGAAGCTTTCATGTGAACAAATTCAGTGGTTCTTTTCTCCGAGGAGGCGCAGTCAAGTTTTGAAACTGCCCTGGGGTGGGAGGGAAAGGATGGTTCAATGGCAGAGCTGTGGAGACAGAGAACACTGTGCTTGTGAAGCAGTGGATCAGCCTAGGAACATCCACCAGGGACCTCCAGCTGGGGAAAATGGAAAGGCCCTCTGGAAATGGTGTGCTGCTCCCGGACCAGAGCAGCAGGACACACGGAAACTTTTTCTGTCTTTAAAACCCTTTGTGGATCTTGTTCCAGTTGTTTGCCAAGATTCAAAATCTTGACCCATAAAGTTGGCCCTTTTCCTGATGAAATCTTTAGTGCTGAGTACCAGTGCTTAACTTCAGAATGGTGCTTCTGTTCCCCAACTCTCATCTGGACCTCGTATCACTTCTTCCCCAAGCTTTCCCTGGCTTTTAGCCAACAGAATGTGGCAGTGATGTTGGGTTGTCACTTTGGCTGGCAAGAGATCAGTGCTCTGACTAGCGTGCTGAAGCTCCCTGCTGGCCCCACAGCCTACTGAGTGACACGTGGAAGAAGTGAGTGACAGAGGACTGAGGCCCTTGGTCCTATCCTGCCAACACCCTTGGAGTACCTGGAGAGCATTCATACCCCATTAGGCTTCCGTATGAGCCCTCAGTCCCAAGCCAAAGCCTGCCAGTGGCTTGAGAGAGACCCAAGAAGAGTGCTACCTCAGCTGGCCTGAGACTGCTGACCCACAAGGACTGTAAAATAAGAAGTATGTGTTTCTCTGAGCTATTAAATTTCTGGTCATTTGTTTCATAGGAACAAGTAACTAATAGACGGGGCTGATTCCAGGGGCAGTGCCTTAGTTCAGGCTGCTATAATGAAATACCTTAGGCCGCATAATTGATAAACAACAGAATGCGACTGCTCAGCTCTGAGAAGCTCTACCCCCAGGTGCTTGCAGACTGGCATGCAGAGAGGACCTCTTCCTCGTGGATGGCTCCTTCTGGTGTCCCCATGTCGGCAAGGGAACATACATGTTTGCCTTCTTCCTCTTGGAAGAAGCACCAAGCCTATGTTCACACACAAGTCCTTTGGCCAGAAGTAGTTTTCTCTGCCTTTTGCAATGGTGGCTTCTCTTCAGCCAGACTCTAGCGCAGACTGAGAAGCCATCCTGGAGGAAAGCCCACAGGGCACAGAGCCCTTGCCATGCTGTCACTGCCTGTGATTATCACCGGTGCCAGGTTAGGCTGCAGACAGGAGACCGGGGCTGGGTTCGCCTGCTGTCCAGGGCATCTCCTGCACCACTGTGCATTCTGTGATCATGGCAGGAGGAACAGCCCAGCATGGAGGAAGGAGGAGGGGGGAGAGCTGAGAGGGTCCCCAGCTGGGGACAAGGGAGGGATGGCATCACAGGCACCAGCCCTGGAGACAGCAGGGCCTGGGGCCTCAGCTGTGCACTGAGAAGGCCAGCCTGGCAGCAAGGCTCTGGAAGTGTGCCCAAGGAAATGAGGCACAAGTACCAGCACGTGTGCTTTGGTCCACGTAAAATAGCCCTGCTCCTTTCCCTGGGGAACTGGATTCCCTTGCTCTCCTCCACATCCCAGCTGGGGCAGCAGGTTCCCGGGCCCACTTCTCTGGGTTCTGGGGTGGGGTCAAGACTTAGAACCACAAGGGTCTTTACAAAGAGATCGGCCACTCACCCTACTGCTCGTGTGATGGGTACATCCAATGACTTTAGATGCATTTTTTTTAGAAGTGCCTGTTAAATCTAGGAAGAGCTAGGAGGAAATATGGGTCCCTTCAGGGAGAGATTACAGGCAAGCTTGTCTCCATAGCTTTCCAATATCATCACATAACCAGAGAAGACGGCCCTCCCCCAAGCCCCAGCACTCTGGCCCGAAGATTGTGAACTTTCAGCCTCCAGAACTGGGAGAGAAGACACCTCTGTGACAAGCCATCCATCTCTGGCTGGCCACCATCTTCCCAGAAGGCTGACAGAGGAGATAGCACAAACAAAAGCGCTGTCTGTGCGCCTGGAGACAGCCTCACCTGAAGCCGTCTGCCTGGTGCTTTTCAGTGACACAAGTCAACGTATTTTCTGTTGGATTCTTTCATTAGGTCTTCTGTTACGTGCAAAAGAAAAACTCCTGTTGACATCCAGAGGCAGAACATGCATCAGTCCTGCATCCCTGAATGGTGGGGGTGTGCGAGTTCTGAGAAGCTCAGTTTTGGCCAGTATTCTTATGTGAACATCACGGTGTGTACACACAAAGACCTAATGCAGCCAACTGCCCTCTGAGGCTGCATGGGACTCTGTCAGCTCTTGGCCACCTCCCCGGACATCTCCATGAGGTCATCTGTGGGCTCTGTTATGTTGATGACTTAACTTCTTACATGAGGCCCACCCCAAAGCAAGGCCCAGCTGCTCAGCCGACTCTAAGACTATAAATACCACCATCGGCAAGGTTCAAAGGCAGGGCCCAGGTAATGACTACCCCCATGGGCCCTTCATCTGAGGCAGGTTTCAGCTTGCTGTGCGTGCAGGGAAGGGAGCTTTATTCTGGTGAGACTGGAGCGCATGGCCACGCCCAGCGAGAAGCAGCTGCTGTCAGCCTCAGGCGTGAGGAGCACCTGAGCTCTGCACCCCGATTTCTGAGTCCTAGGCTCAGCACTTGTAGAGTGGAAATGAAATCAGGGTGTGAGTACCTGTGAGAGGACACCGGTGAGTCCCTCAGGGGCTCTAAGCCCGAGAGTGAACTGGCACAGTGTGCCTGACCCAGACCCACACTAAGTAGACTACTGGCTCAGAATCTCAGCAGGTGGAGACTCTCCTGTCACTCCTCCACCATCCTGAGACCTGTGCAAGATACCCCAAGGCACATGACAGCCACGAGCCACCCTAATCCGTGTCCTTGCATAACTGGGGACCTTCTTGGAAGGGAATGAATCCCAGGTATTCAGAAGTCACAAGCACAGGTTTGTGACCTGGGTGGAGGCTCTGGAGGCAAGCCTTGGATCTGGATGGTGGCTAGAGGCACGCTATCTGCAGTCACTTTTTTGAAAACTTTGATGTTGACCATGGTTATTGGTGCAGTGGGCCCTGCTCACACACCGGGCTGCATACTCTTTGTGTTCCATGGCTGTGAGTGCCTTGGGACCTCGGTTACATCATCTGCTACATGGGGGTCCTCACAGTGCCTGACTGCGAGAGGGGCCATAGGAAGGCGGAGAGCAGCAGCGTCTGAGGAGCCTGCGTCCCACACAGGCATCTTTCTAAGTGCTCTATGTGAATTACCTCGTTTCATTGGAGCAACGTCCCCATGGGGCTGCTGCAGCTACTTGTCCCATTTTACACATGTGGAAGCCAGCACAGACGAGCCCGAGGAGTCTGTCCAAGGTGATCCAGCCAGGGTGAGGGTCAGGAATGCAACCAGGCAGTGGGACAGCAGAGCCCACTTCTGTGATCCTTTGCCCTCCAGTTGAGCTTGTGAAGAGATACAGGAGGCGTCTCCGTGCCTGCACACAAGGTGAGCCATCTCCTGAGCATTCAAGGCCTTCAAGCTCTCCATACATGCCGTGGGGTGCCTAGGGAGTCGTGCCTGTGGGTGGGTGAGGGCCAGCGTTCTGACAGCCCACCGCTTATGCTGTGCCAGACACTGGGAGTGAAGCAGCAGGAAGACGCGGGCTCTGCCTTGGTGCTTTGCTACAGGCGGCACACTGCGAGAAGATCGGACATGCCAGGAAGTGGCATGGAGAAAGCTAGAGAGGCCCACAGGGCAAGATGAGGGCAGCTGCTGAAAGGGGCGCAGTCACAGGTTGCTGGACATGTGCTGCTTGTGAGGTGTGAGGGGCAGGGAGAAGATTTCTACAGGGAAAATCCTTGTAAGTTTGTCACACTTCAGTTAAATGCTACAGGGTAGCACTAAAGGTGATCACAAGAGCTTTGAAGTGACAGAACGAGAGGACGCGTGAGGTTCTGCAGGGGAGGTGTGTGAAATCCTCACTCAGCAGCCACCCAGCATGGCTTTCAGTGCAGGACCAGGTGACAGTGGGGACCTGGGCCAGCAAGGAGGGACGGACCATGGCACCTCCTGGCAGCTTAACCAATGGGTGGGAGGGGCCTCCTGCATTTCTACTCGGCCTGCATTTGGGCCAGGGACAAAAACATCAGCACAAACTCAACTATGATCTCATTACCTGTGACCAGCACATAGCCACCCAGAGCTCTGAACCAGAATGATCTAAGGGGTCCAAATGCAGGCACTGTGTTCCCAGCGGCTGGACACAGAACAAGAAGCTGACCCTGGGGGATATTTCCAAGCATGTGACCACGGGACAGTTTTTCTGATGTCAGAGAGGGTGAGCATTAGAAAACGGCAGATAAGTGGCTAAGAAGAGAAACAAAACAGATCTGGGTGCAATTAGCACCCTGTCCTGAGTCACGAGGGAGGTGCATGAGCCCAGGGGAGCCCGTGATATGTGAGCACCCGCCTTAGCAGCTGTCTCCCAATCTCTGCTCCTGCTTCAAAGACTCTGGGGCACTTGCTGGGTGGTGACCTCAGCCTCTGGCTCTGGCGCTCTGGCAGGGCCCAGATCGAGGCCATCCCTGAGGTTCTGCAGAGAGCTGGAAGGAATTTAAAGTGGAGAGAAATGGCAGTTTCTGACCTCAGGTTTCTCCAACTCCCAGGGACTTCTGCTAAGCAAGGGAGGATCCCCAGGACCATCCCCCAGAGCCAGGCAGCTCCCCCTCATCGGTGCAGGGCTCTCATACATTTGCTGCTCCCATGATGGAGGCCTTGCAGGGGACAGTGAGAGTGACTTCAGAAGAAAAGGTAGGAGCTGGGCATGGTAGTGTATCCCTGTAATCTCAGCACTCAGGAGGCTGAGGCAGGAGGATCAGTGTGAGTTGAGCTCAAGGCCAGCCTGAATTGCACAGCAAAACCCTGTCTCAAAAAGACGTAAAATAAATAAAGAAAGAAAGAAAGAAAGAAAGAAAGAAAGAAAGAAAGAAAGAAAGAAAGAAAAGGCAGGACAGAAACATAGGAAGCTAGAGCAAAGAGGTCGGAAATCCTCACACTTCCCCTGGGGAGATGGATCCCAGAGGGGCACTGTGTCCATTCCTTGTCCTTCGTTCCTGCAGCTGCATACGTGGCTTGCTCAACTATCTCCAACAGAAACCCTCCCTGACAAGAACATTCTAATTCTATTAGTGAGGCCTTGGAGCCAGGGGTTTTTGGCTCTTCCTGCCTCTCTGGGGAGCATACCAGGCCTCAGTGTCACAGTGCAAGGCCAGAGCTGGGCTCTGTAGGAGTGGAGGACTGCGCCACTCTGCAGGGCCATGGCTCGCATGTGAAGGCATCCACCTGCAGAGGGAACCCAGGAAAGCTCTAGAGTCCTGGAGACAGGCTGGCCCCCGGCTCAGGTCCCAGCTGCCCTACTTTCCTCCTGTGGACTTTTGGCTCAATTCTTTAAGCTCTCTGAGCTTCACTTTGTGCGTACGTAAAAGGACAGACCCTTTGGAGCTCTCGGCGGGGTGATGCACCCTAACTGCTAGCCCAAGCCTGGCCCACAGAGCCCTCTCAGGACCACTAGTTTTGTGGCTGTCACCAGATAGAAGGACTTCCCAAGCCCCCACAGACCCAAGGGTTAGTGCTAGCACCTTTAAATGTGTATCTTAGCCAGGGCTCCCAAGGCATTGATCCACGATATGCCGTCAGAGGCACCTGAGGGGTTCACAGTCTACATGGGTTAAAGGCGGATTAAAGAATGTGGACAGTGTGCCAGGCATGGTGGCACAGGCCCAGAATCCCTGCATTCTGGGAAGCTGAGACAGGAAGGTCACAAGTTCAAGTCCAGCCTGGGTAACTTAGTGACTTATCAAGGACTTATTTAAAAATAAAAAAGGGCCGGGCATGGTGGCGCACGCCTGTAATCCCAGCACTCGGGAGGCTGAGGCAGGAGGATCGGTGTGAGTTCGAGACCAGCCTGGGCTACGAAAGTGAGCTCAAGTCCAGCCTCAACTGCATAGTGAGACCCTGTCTCAAAAAGACAAAAAAATAAATAAAGAAATAAATAAAATAAGAAAGGGGGGGCCGGTGAGATAGTTCAGCAATGTAAAGCACCTGCTTAGGAAAGCTTAAGGCAACCGCAGGCACCACAGTTTGATCCCTGGCACCACATGCTATGCCAGCCACCTCCCCCCCAGGGTGGGCTGAGCGAGCCATAATAAAAAATAAAAAATAAATAAAAATTTAAAAAGGGGTTGGAGAGGTAGCTCAGTGTGAAGGCCCCAGGTCAAATCTTCAGTGCTTCAGAGCTAGAAAAAAGAAAAAGTAAAATACAAACCAATGTTCTTAAAGGCTAGGGATATAGCTCAGCAGCACAATAGCCTATCTGGCAAGCACAAGGTCATGAGTTCAATCCTTGCTACAAAACCAAAAAAGTTATCCAAACCCACATTCTCTGAGGCAGGACACAGGGAGCATGGAGCAACATGTGAAGGGCTACATTGCTGGTGGTGACTACAGAGGGGACCCCCAAACCCACAGCCTTAACACCAGCCTTTGTCTTCCTACCTAAGAGCATTTCGAAGTCAGCCTTTTCCCAAAAGGCATGTTCATCAGTGTTTCTCCTTGATGTTAGGTCTTCACATACAGATCTTTAGTCTCTCTTGAACTGAGTTTCACACGGTAGGAATGAACTTCTTCTTAGCACTTAGAAAAACAGCTGTCCTTTCTTGTCACTGTCCGTGTCACCTGCATCACTGAGCATGCCTCTTTTCTTCAATCCATTTCTGTTATATGTCAATCCTAACCCATCTCCATGACTAGAGCATTGATTTCTTAATGCATGACACCTGCAAGGTGACTCTTCCCCACAGGCCCCATAGAAGTTATGCATAGCTCTGGTATAGCTAATGAGTTACAGAATCAACTTGTTCAATCCCATTAAGAACGCAACATCTGGGCTGGGGAGATAGTTCGGTGGTCCAAGCACCTACCTGGCAAACCCAAGGATCCAAGCTCAAGCCCCAGTGCCGCATGCTGTGCCAGTGCAGAAACTGGGCATGCTAGCACACTCCTGTGGAGGCTGATGCAGGAAGATCACTATGAGTCTGAATTGCATAGTGAGACCCTGCACCAAGGACAGCAACAACAAAAAGAATGCAATATCGAAAAACAACTGTTGAAGTTTCCTTGGACTTTGGCAGATTTGAATATACTCTGGTCTCAACACCATCCCAGTGGTGTATGGCGGTGCACATACATGCTCCCAGCACTTGATAGACTGAGGCAGGAGGATCGCTGTGAATTCAAGACCGGCTGAAACTGTACGTCGAAGCCCTGTCTCAAAAAAGACCATTCCCTGCAGCCACGCATGTAGCCTATGTCCCTATTTACCATCTCCTTTCATATCTTTAAATAATGTTGTGCGATTCTCTGTGTAACATTCTTATCAGTATTTTCTGAGTTATGTTCTGAAGACCTTCACTGGAAGGAGAGGAGTTTTGGGGATCAATTACATGAGCCCCAAGCTCCCGCATACAGGTGAGTGGCTGAGGTGGCAGCTGGATCGCAGTAGCAGATTCCATCTGAACGTCCACTGCAGTCCCAGGCCAGAGAGGCAGAGAGAGCAAATGACCATCCCTAGGAAAAGACAAGGAAAGGTCCCAGCAGGGGGCAGAAGGCATGTTCAGGGTGAATAGGAAGGAGCATGATGGGAGATACTGCAGCCCATGAATGGATCACGGCATTCCAAGTTCTCAGGAGGAGAAGCTGATGTTATAGTTTGCAAAATCCAGGATCTTGGAGGAGGCTGAAAGCAACTTTTGACCAATAAAGACAGATCTTATGATCAGACTGATGGGTACAGAGAGAGAAGCAGAACCTGAGCATGCCCCCCCTGCAGACTGGCATCTCCACGGTAGCGGAATGGTAGTGCTAGGGCAGCAGCCTCGTCACACCAGCGGGCATCTGAAGAACACTGCCCATGGGCCGCATGCTGTTCTGAGCTCTGCACTACACCAACTCACTTAATTCCAGAAAATCCTAGTCACTGTCCAGGTTGCTGGGATAAAACACACACCACCAGCCACTGGAAGGAGAGGTTTATTTTGGCTCATGTTGCAGTCCGTAGTTGGCTCCAAGGCAGGCTGACAGGGCTGAGGAGTATAGTGAATAGCTGCACCCCACACGTTATGTGGAAAGCATGGAGTCAAAGGAGTCAGGGAAATATCCCTCAGGTCACAACCCACGTCTTCTGGCCAGAAGGTAACTCTCAGCACACCAGCTGTAATCCCTCTGATATGCCAATTACCTTCCAAAGATCTGGCCGGTGACCCCATGGGACTTTGGAAGTACGCACAGAGAGGCACCATAACACTACCCTGCCATCCGCATCTCACAGACAGAGCAACTGAGGCCCCAAGAGATTGATCATCCTCCCAGTCATTCAGCTAGGAAAATAGCAGAACTCGGCTGTTCAATGCAAGCATGCCGGCTGTGGAGGAGCCACACTAACCACTATGAAATCCCAGGGAGCTGTCAGTGAAGTCCGGGATGCTGGTCATGACTGCTGAGCCTGCAACTGCTCTTGAAAGAGACGTCAACCCAACTTGCCATCACATGCGGTAGAGAGAGAGGTGACAGAGGATCGGAAGCCCATGACTGTGAGACAATCCCTGAGAAGTTCTCCAACTAGCAGGGTGGGGACTGTCCCTCTGTCGGCCCCTACATCCTTGCCTGCAAGTGGCCTGTCTGGACTCCATGCTAATGAGTCAACCGAGACGGTCACACTTCTTGAAACCAACTTGCTCTCTCAGAAACCTGGCGCTGGCAAATGAACTTGAGCAAGTGACAGGAATTGGTCAGAGAAAGAACAGCCCGCTGCCAAGGGCCTGGCAGCTAGCACTACCTCCATGGGCAGGACTAATTCCAGACGGGAAGCCTGTGGGTCTGAAGGCAGTAGGAGAGGTGCTTCCCATACCCTGCCGCCTCATGAACAGAGGCTATGTGGGTGATTACCATCTCTGCAACAAGCTTCCCCCAAATACCCATAGTGAAGATTCCCATCCTCAGGGCTCCAAAACTCCTTCAAGCTGAGCCAGGGCAGGTAGGGAAACAAAGCCACAGAAACCCAAAGGCAGCAGAAGCTTGCTCCTCCTATTAAATGCTCACTGTGCGGGTCTTTACAGTGCCAGTGTGCCTCGTCTTTGCAAACCTACAAGGAATGACCCTTATGCCTGATTTGCCGGTGAGGAAACCGAGCCATGCATGGATGTGAGTGTGAGCCCTGCTGTCCTCTGAGGAGCAAAAGGGAAAGCAAAGTGGCAGAAATGCTGCCACGCAGTGATGCCGCACCTGGCCTTATAGCCCATCTCAGGACAACTTCGTAATGAAGTCAGGCAAGCTGGGCCCCTGCCTTGCTGAGAGGCCCTGCCGCAGGGATGACAGGCAGATGGCGATGGGGCCTCCTCGGTGCTCAGAGTATCCAGCTCCGCAGAACAGTGGGACAGCGGTATGCTTAGTTCTCGGCCTCCACAATTGGAAGGTGAGAGCTGCAGCTTCCCTCCAAGACTAGCTGCACCCTGGAAAGCCGGCCCCACTACCTTCGCCCTGCGCTATGATTCTGGTGAGCAGGAACTAGGACGGTGCAGGCCTTCCTCAGCACCATGTCTAGGACTTGGGGATTGGTGCCTCTGATTGTTTGCTGCCGCTGCGATTCATCACTCACACATGGAGACCTTCGATGGCTGGGCGTGGGCACTGCGGCCACCCCTCACGGGCCCCAAAGGCCTTCTGGAGGTGGGTGGCTGGTTCTTCCCTCTTCTGCACTGCACTTGCGTACCTAAAGGAGCAAGGGAGCAGGCTACAGGGCCGTGTGTGCTGCTGCGTGCTGAGCCCGGAGCCGGAGGCGACCTGGTGTCCTTCAGTACAGTTGTGAGGCGCTGCGAGGGAGATGCTCCGTCAGCGCCCACCCATGCCCACCTGGCTGAAGCATCTTGATTCTCCCTCGCTCCCAGCCCCTGTGGACCTGGGGCATCCTCCTCACAGGCCGGGGAACCTCCCGCTGGCTCCATATTTGTTTGGGGCTTGGACACTTTCTGGGTCAGCGACTCTTGGCAGTGTCTGTATGTTTACAAAGAAGCCTATGTTGCCTGTGCCTCCTTAGGCTGGTTTTATTTCTGCAGTAAACAGCTGGGGCAAGGCAAGGCTCCCTTCTTCCTCAGCGCCCACTGCCTGAACAAGATCTAACAGGATGCAGAGATAAGGACCCCGGGGAGATCTGGCTGAGCACAGCACTGGAGCCACCACGCAGAAGCCGGATCCTGGCTGCAGGCACTTTTCCACTCCATAGTACTCCACTCCCTGAAGGATTTCTTTCATTTTGTTTGCAGAGTCTAAAGGACAGGCAGAAAGCCTTGTCCCCATCTGTCCCCAGGAACAGCTACATGGCCAGGCCTGACCACTCATTTTATTCTATCTCCCAGCTTTTTTGCTTGTTTTGTTTTGTTCTAGGAATTGAAGCCAGGGTCTTTGCATTGAGCTACATCCCACACTTTCCCCTTTTTCCCCCCACATCTTTTTTTATTTTTTTAATGTTTAAAATTTTATTTTAGGGGCCCGGCGGGATGGCTCAGTGGTCTACAGCGCCTGCGTGGGGAAGCTTGAGGGGCTTCAGGGAACGCGGTTCAATCCCCGGCACCACATGCTGCGCCAGCCCTGCCCTCGGATGGGCTGAGGCGGCCATAAAAATGAGTGAATAAACAAACAAAGGTTCTGAAACAAGAATAAAAATAATAAATAAAATAAAAAATTCTTTAAAAAATAAATAAATAAAATTTTATTTTAAAGAGTAAAAATAGCAGAAACAAAGATAGAAAAAGAGTAACAAGCAAGAGCACATATAGTACAGAATTTCAAAACAAGGACAAAAATTTAACAATGGTTGTATTACATATTTTCATCATCAAATCTGTTTAGGTTAATAGATATACCTATGTAAGATTGGTCAAATAATTCAACATTAATACTTCAATAAACCTTAATTTTTTTTAACTCTTCCAAATGCATTTTGTATTTAAGTCACTCTTCTCAAAAAAAAAAAAAAAAAAATATATATATATATATATATATATATATATATATATATTGAAGATGCAGAAAACACAAAAACACAAGGTCCTGAGTTTGATTCCTGGTATCCTCCGAAATCTATCTATCTGTCTCTCTCTCTATCTATCTATCTATCTATCTATCTATCTATCTATCTATCTATTCTTTTGAATCCTTACACTAGGGAGACTATACGATATTTGCATATGTAGATCTGGTTTATTTGACTTATGAGTATATGTTCAAGATACATCCACTCATATATGAAGTCTTCCAGTTTATCATTCCTTCTAGCTGAGTAATAGTCCATTTTATGAAAGTACCACGTGTTTTTCAACCATTCTTCAGATGATGGGCATTTTGGTTGTTTCTAAGATTTGGTTATCACAAATTGTGCTGCTATGAACATAGGTGCACAGATATCACTATGATATGATGTTTTCAGTTCTTCAGGGAAAATTCTCAGTAGGGAGATAGACTGCATCTCTTCCTCCTTCTTTTCCTGGCCTCCAGACTAGTCACACAGCCCTGATGTCCACTTCCTGTGCTGCGTAACAAGCTGCCCGCGTTTTGCAGCTCAAAGCTCACCTGTTTAGGTGCTCATAGCTCCAGCAGTCCAAAGCTGGTATGTGGGGTCACCCTCTGCTCAGGCTGAAAACAAGATGTTTCCAGGGTGAGTTTTCACCCAGGGCTTAAGTTCTCTTCCAAGTAGCTTCCTGTGACTGGCAGAGTTCAGGGCCCATGGCTGCAGGATCACGGTCCTTTATCTCTGGTGGCTGTGGGCCAGAGGCAGCTCCCAGAACCTAGAGAGGCTGCTCGCGTTCCTTGTTTCAAGGCTCCCTCTGTCTTCAACAGGGGCATACTAACTCTTTGTGTGTCTGATCCCTCTCCAGCCTCCAGCCAGAGGTAGCGTCGTCTTTTCAGGGGCTTCCTGGTTAGCCTAGCCCCACCAGGTCATCCCAGCATCTTAAGGCCATTAGCATTGGGACCTTCATTACTCCAGCAGCCCCTGGAGTCTTGTCTGATTGGAAAGCCAGAGAACAGGGAGCAGAGCTGGAGTTCTGTCCCTCATAGCTTCCTTGCAGTTTTTGGGGCTCTCCTGCATGGTTGGGTATGTGCTGCTCCCGCTGCCAAGAATGTCTTTCCTGCAGGCACCCCATCCTGCAGGTGGTGTGTCCCCCAGCCCCTGTCCACATCCGAATCTCTGTGCTACCCTCCCTCCCTGAAGGAGACTCCCTGGCCCCTCCCCTGCACTGTAATATCACTCTCCAGCCCACGGTCCTTCATTTCCTTCTGTAGCTCAGGTGCTACTGGGGTTTACTTGCTGTCTCTCGTTCCTGGACCATGAGTTCTGGAAATAGGAACTTCAGTTTGATCCACAGAGCTGGCCAGAGTGAGGGCGCGATAACCACTTATTCAATGAAAGAATGAACACAGTTCTTAGATTTCTCAGTGGCCTCAAGCAGTCACCTTGGTTCTTTCTCCTGTTTGTGAGCCCAGAGCCCCAGGGGAGGCTGAGGCAGAGCCCAGCAGCTGGCCAGACTGCCTGGCTTCCCAGTCAAGGCCCCTGACCTCTCATCATCTTCTGCAAAACTCAGGTACTGCTAATGTTTACTTCAAACTGCACCTGCGGATGCTAAGTAAAGTAATCTGGGAAACATGGCTGCTGTCCAACACCATTTCACACCCATCAGATGGCAGCAGCAGGAAGTGCGTGGCCAGGTGCAATGGGGACTCTTCCACTTGGAATGCAGGCTGGCCTGACAGCTCACGTGGGACAGTCTAGTGGCAGTGAAGCTGCATATATCATGTGTCCTGATCATGAGGAAGCCCTGCAGTCTGTATCCCAGCACTGTTTGCAGTTGTGCCTCCCACTGCCACAGTGTTAATCTCGTGCCTGTAACCCTACCTCTTGAGGCAGAAAGATCACCTCAAGTCTAAGGCAAACCAGGGCTACATAGTGAGTAGCCCCTCAAAAACATATCAATACAGCGCTGGCGAGACAGCTCAATGGACTAAGTGCCTGCTTTGGCAAGCATAGGGTCTAAGGTTTGATCGCTCAATGTACATGCCATGCTGGCCCCATCCTTGGGGTGCACTGAGCTGGTGACCAAGTCTAGGAATGGTGGCACACACCCATAATCCCAGTGCTGGGGAGGCTGAAAACAGCAGGATCACTATGAGTCCAAGCTGTATAGTGGATATATATAAATACATAAAATGAAAATATATAAAATGAAAAAATGGTAAAATGTACCAATACAGCCAGCAGCATGGATATGCAGGTGCCAGGCTCCTGCTGTGTCACGGGACACCACAGCAAAGATTTTATAGAAGTAGTCTATTGTGTTGTCATTCCCATTTGACAGGTGGGGAAGCAAAGCCTTGGGGAAGAATAAACACTATGTGAAGATCACACAGCTGGAAAAGTTCTGGCCAGCATTCAGGTCTAGAGACAGGGATGCATCAAACAAGAAAGCTGACAGTGACAGAGCTTCTTGTGGGTTGGGGGAGAAAACACATTCTGGAACTAGATTGTGATGATAGTAGTACAACTTTGTGAGCATACCAAACACCACTGAGGTACGCACTGTACCCACTCAACTTGATGGTATGGGAACTGTGTTTCAATAAAGCTGGACTATCAATGGGTCCTAAGAACCACTTGTGGCATGAATGTCATGGGGCTGGGTGGGGGTCATGGGAGGTCAGTGTGGTTACTGCAGGCTAAACTCGAGTGGCACGGTTTGTACTGCAGGGGTTCTCAGAGCCTTCAAGCCAGGCTGCTCAGGCTGCTCAGGCTGCCTTAAGGGTGGATCAGGTAAGGCATGTGGAGCTGGGGACCATTTTACTTTAATGTATTTAGTACAGGGTCTACAGGGTGTTACTGCGGGGATCAGATGTGGAGTGATCCTCCTGTTTTCAGCCTCCCAAGTGCTGGGATTACAGGCACCTACCATCACACTCAGTCTCAATCATGTGTGGGATCAAACCTTGGTCCCTGTGTCTGCTTAAGCAGGCGCTTTATCCACTGAGCTATCTGGCCAGCCCAGGAATGGCCCAAGAATGTCTTTTCCTGCATGGAAAAAGAACCATTTCACACACACTGTTGATAGGAATGCAAGCTGCTAGTACAATTATTATGAAAATCAATGTGGAGATTCTTTTTTCTTTTTTTTTAAGAATTTTTTATTTTATTTATTTTCTTGTTTCAGAACTTTTGCTTGTTTATTTATTTATTTTTATGGCCAGCTCAGCCTGCCCTGAGGGCAGGGCTAGTGCAGCATGTGGTGCTGGGGATCGAACCACGGTCCCTGCAGCTGCCTAAACTTTCCTAAGCAGGCGCTTTAGACCACTGAGCCATCCTGCCAGGCCCTGATATGGAGATTCTTTACACCACAAAAATAGAAATCCTATTTGACCTAGCTATTCTCCTTCTAGGTATTTTCCCAAAGGAATTAAAAACATCCTATTACAATGGTTCATGCATCCTCTGTTCACAGCAGCACAGAATTCATAACAGCTAGATCTTGGGAATGATGTATGCATCATGACTGGATAAAGAGGGCATTGTGTTTACACATAAAAGGGTGCCCTGTACCATCAGGTTAAGGGACATAAAGCAGATCCAGACACTTAACTATCGAAAAATCCAAAATATAAAGACCAAAATACAATGGAGATAATGGGAAATAGAGAGGCAGATCTTTTCCAAACGGGAAAGGGGCCAAGAGGTGGAGAGGAAAGGAAGGTAATTTCTGTCCATGTCCCAGCTCCCATGAAAAACGTGACCACTGTGTACTGCAGACATGTGTGAACATTTGAGTCGTGAACTTCCGCAGACACACCCGGACCTTGTCCCCAAAAACAAAACCCGGCCGCAGAGCACAGTGTGTCTCTCTCGGGGGCCCGCGCTCTGTGTTCTCCAACTGTACACTTCTTAGCTCTCCCTAATAAAATCTGCCTATGCTACTCACAGATATGCCCTGAAATCCTTTCCTGTGATGTAAGTCAAGTCAACCCACAACCTATCTCATGGCCTAGTTTTTTTAGTTTAGTAGTTTAGTTCTTTTTGTGTTAATAGCCCTGAGTGTTGAATGTCACTGCTAAAAGGACAACCTACATGCCCACCTCCATCTCCCCTTTGGGGCCTGCTTGGACCCCTTCCAGTGGAAATGTCCTGGGGGCCACATCCCGGGTGCTGCACTTGGCTTCTGGTCTTTTACAAGAGTCCATGCTACCAAAACCCCTTTCCAAGGCCTTAAAGAAGATAACAAAAACAGCAGCAACTGAACAAGAGAAAATTACCAAATTTTAAAAGGCTCCTTAAATCAGAGGAAGTCTCTGGTTATTGTCAACTGATTGTCTTGTAGCACAGGGGCTGGATTCTGGAGCAGGGCTGGAGGACAGTTCTGTGGGTGTTTTGAGGTCACACTCTGGCTGTTCCCACAAAGGGGGGTGCAGGAGAGCAAGCGGCAGCCCTGTTGGGGTGTGAGGAGAAAAGAATAATAAGCATAGAGGAGTAGTCAGGCTGTGTGGTGGTTTAAAAAAAAAATGCTACCCTGTGTGCTAAGAATAGGAAAGAGGCAGGCTGAGGAACCTTCCCTGCAAGCCGCAGTTAGGTCGAAGAAGATTTTTACACTCACCGTCTACCTGGTACACCCTCTGTGGAGGGGTTTTGCACTGTGCATGGATTTGTCTGAGCATGACTTAGGCCCCAGGCTTGGCTTCTTTTCACTTAATTAGGCACACATTAGCTCTCAAGTTCTCAACGCAGAGCCCCCAGGGATGAAAGCTCTGAATAATTTCCACAGAAGCCATAAATATTTTAAACCACTTAGGAAACGTTCTTACTAACAGAAAACAGTCAGTGACAGATCTGAATCCAGCCAACACTCGGAATAGAAAAGCATGCTAAAAGGCACCACAAGGATGCCATCCACAGATGCTCAACTGTACAAAACTCTCTGCAACAACAAAAACTCTTCAAGAACTAATCTGTAAGAAAAGAGCAATGAGGGTTGGCCAGATAGCTCAGTGGACTAAAGTGCCTGCTTCAGCAGAGTGCAATGGCCGGGTTTCAATCCTTGGTGTGCTGTCCTGGCCCCACCCCCAGGGGGCACTGAGACAGCGACTGAGACTGGGTGTGGTGGCGTGCACCTGTAATCTCAGCAATTGGGAGGCTGAAAACAGGAGGATCACTCCAAGTCCGATCTGTGTAGTGAGACCCTATGGACCCTGTACTGAATACATTAAGAAAGCAAAGAAAAATGGAGGAAAATCTTTAGAACCAAGGAGCCAAGCTAAATATTGACTAGCAGCTATAAGTAAGTGACTTTGTCTACACCTGGATGGGAAGGGACTATAAAGGTAGTCATGAGTCTATACCTTGATTGGTGCAAATAATATTACCACGAAGGTGGAATTGCAGGTGTCCTTAGGATACACTGATTCAATTTCCTTTGGCTAAATATCCAGGAGTGACATGGCTGGGTCATAGGGTAGCTCCATTTTTCATGCTCTGAGGAACTTACACACTGTTTTCCACAATGGTTATACTACAAAATTTACATTCCCACGAACAAAATGTGCAAGTCATCCCTTTCCTCTGTATCCTCTCCAAAATCATTTATTTTTATTTGTTTATTTTATTTATTTATTTTTTTTTGAGACAGGGTCTTGCAATATAGCTCCGGCCGATCTTGAACTCACTACCCTTGAACTTGCAGGGATCCTCCTGCATGAGTCTTCCAAATGCTGGGGTTATAAGTGTGAACCCCCAGGCTGGGCTACTTTCCATCGTTTCAACAATAGTCATTCTTATAGGTGACAGGTGATGCTTCATTATGGTGAGGCAAGATGTGGCATCAACCTAGGAGTCTATCGATGGAGCAATGAGTGAATGAAGAAAATGTGACACACCTGGACGGTGCAGTACTATTTAGCCTTTTTTTCTCCCCCTTTGGTACCAGAGATCAAACTCAGGACTTCGTGCTTGCCAGGCAAATACTTATCCCACTGAGCTATCTCCCCAGCTATTTAAAAAGGAATTCCTTTTAAAAAGGAATTCCTGTCAATTGTGACAACACAGATGAATATGAAGGAAATTAAGTGAAATAAGCCAGGTATAGAAAGACAAACACAGCATAACCTCATGGGTATCCGTGAGATGCAAGAGAGCAGGACTCACAAAGAACTAGGTAGTTATCAACGGCTGAGGAAGGACAATGGGGGCTGTGCAGCAAAGGACAGACCCATAATGCCAGCCATTCAGGAGACCGAGGCAGGGTACTGCAAGTCTGAGGCCAGCCTGGGCCACTTAGCAAGACCCTGCCTCAAAACAGAAGATAAGTGAATGGGGGAGTAGGGATGCAGTTCAGTGGCTGTGCGCTTGCCTGCCCTCCACTGGGCCTTGGGTTCAATCTGCAGCAGCACGAGGCAAAATGAGACAGAACAAAAAGGAAAAGAAAATTTCGTTAAGGAGGAATAAGTTCATGGTGACTATCCTTAGTGTGTTGTACTCTTGAAAACTGCAGACAAAGTACATTTTAAATAGCCTCCTTTAAAAAAAAGACACGTATTTGAGGTAATACATACATGGATATATATATATATATATATATATATATATATATATATATATTCCAAAATAACAATAAACAGATACAATATGCCTTAGTTACTTCCTCATTAGTGGGACAAAGTACCCAACCCCCACAAGGTAAGGCAGGGAAGTTTATTTCAGCCCTAGTTGGTAGACATCGTGGTCCACAGTCAGCTGGCTCCAAGGCAGTGAGGAGAGGCAGAGGAGATGCAGTCCATGGCAGGGCAGACAGGAGACAGAACAGCAATGGGGAATTTCCCTTGCCCTTGGCATTGCGTGGAGCCAGTGCCACTCCCAGAGTGAGGCTTCTGTCCTCAGTGCAGCCATTCAGCCACACCCAGAAGCAGCAGGCTAAGCGTGGACCACGCAGCCTTCATCTGACATCATGCACCTAAGATCTAGGCCCCTCCCACAAGCCTCACCTATGTGCATGTGAGGCCTTGGGGGGGAGGGGAGGGAATCTAAGAACAAGTCATAGCACAATGTACTGACAATTGCTTGTCAACGGAAACTTTTTTAAATAAAAAGTAATTCATGAGACAATTAGGGAAACTTCCAACAGACAGAATATTTCATAATATTGAAGAGGTACTGGTAACATATTGTAGCATGATAAAGATTTTTTTCAAATCAGAATTTGTCAGTACATTTTAGATGCATACAATGATCATGTTTCACAGCATGATAAAGTTTTAAGGGGTTTTTCATTCTTTAGAAATGTGCATTGAGGGCTGGTGAGATGGCTCAGTGGTCTAAAGCACCTGCTTAGGCAAGCTTAGGTAACTATAGGGACTGCAGTTCAATCCCCAGCACCACATGCTGCACCAGCCCCACCCCCAGGACAGGCTGAGCCAGCCATGAAAAAAAAAAAAAAAAGAAAAAGAAAGAAAGAAATGTATATTGAAATACTTATGGATAAAATTACATGAAGTCTAGAACTTGCTCTAAAATAATCTGGAGCAGGTCTGGCCAAATAGCTCAGCAGATTAAAGTGCCTACAAGTAGCACAGGGGCGGGGGGTTCAATCCCTGGCCTGCCGTGCTAGCCCTGAGCCTAGAGCATGCTGAGACATCAACTGAGACTGGGCTTGGTGGCAGGTGCCTGTAATCCTAAAATACCCAAATAATAATCTGGAGAGGGAAGAGAAGTAGGTAACTGTATTTTTGTGTGTGTGTGTGGGGGGGGAGGGGGGTTCGAACTCATGACCTTGCACTTGCCAGGCAGGCACTTGTGCCACAGAGCTATCTCCTCAGCCCCAGGAAAAGAAGTAGGTAGATGGTGACACAGTTTGTCTGGGAGTTGATGGCCACAGAGGCGGGGCTTAGGTCCACGGTAGCAAACAACGGTACCCTACTTTTCTCAAAGCAAATGAATGCCACACATTTGTGGTTACAATGACACATAGGTTACAAAAAGTTTGGTAATCACCTTAAAATTAGATTTGAATTTTTTTTATTGATCTGATTTACATCATACATTCTGTTATTCCACAATTGGCTATAAAAAGTAGGCGAATTAAGCTACCAAGACTAAATTACGCTGGGCCAGGTATAGTGGCACAAACTTACAATCTTAGCACTCAGGAGACTGAGGAGGCAAGCGGATCCGTGGGAGTTTGAGGCCAGCCAGGCTACAGAGCGAGTTCAAGGACAGCCTGAAGTGCCTAGTGAGACCCTGTCTCAAACACATACACATACAAACACACACACAAACAAAACTAACTTGACTGTGAATTAATATTCAGTCAGAGAAAATGTTCTTGTCAGTACTTTGTCACTTGCATTTCTGTGGTGAAGCTTAGCAATATTCTAACGCGATTTCTTGGTGCTTCCCCTTACTCCCCCATTAAAACAAGAGAGCAAGAATCTGATTGGGTGCCTGGAGCTCTGGGCCCACGGCCTGACCCCCAGCAAAGCGCATTCCTAATACTACCCAGAACAGCAACAGCACAAGTATAGAGGATGTTCTCACTCAGAGTCACAGCAGGCTGTCTGGGGCGCCTGCACAAAGCAGCCCAGGATGAAATACAATGAAGAGGTAACAAAGATAACCCTACAGGGAGTCATCCATTCATCTACTCAATCTAATCCACCTTCTCAGGAACTTTCTAGGAGCCATAGGAAGCGTGGGGCGCAGGACAGGCACAACCCACCTTCCTGGTGAGGCTCCCAAGGCAGGAATCACAGGCAGATGAAGACACGGGGAAGGAAGAGGGCAAGATTTTGAGGGATACCCAGGGATATGTGGGGGTGGGGGCATTTAAAGGGTACAGAATTAGCCAGGGTGGTTTGGGGGTGAGGGGAGGGGCATAGGGAGAAATAAAGGACAAAAGTGTTTGGAGCTGCTGAGGAAATGGCACATGCAAGGTTCCAGGGGAAAGGAAGGAAGAATGTGCAGACTTGGCTCTCAAAGACGGGGACAGCTCAAGGTAGAGCTGGGAGTAGCCACGCTGGGATGGGGGTTTCCTCTGGCTTTTACTTTGCATACTTCTGAACTGGGTAAATATTCTGTGAGAAGAAGGAAAAAGAAAAAACAGAAAAAAAAATCCTCAACTCTTAAGAGATAAAGAAAACAGATGGCATTTTCACTACTCCTTTTCTCTCAAGAATCCATAACATTTTTAGAATTTTCTCACATCTGCTAAGGGAACTACCTTGCTTATACGTGACAGGCTGAGGGTGCAGCTCTGGGGTGGAAGTCTTGCTCGACATGTGAGACCCTGGGTTCCATCCCCAGTACTGTTAAATAAATAAAAATTGTCTGGAAAGTGTGGCTGGCCCGACAGTCCCTCCTGTGTTGCTCAAGAGGCCCCCTCCTTGGCTGCCTCTTTTCCTTTTTGTGGTCTCTCAGAGGCTGAATCAACCATTGCGTGTAATTTAAATATTTCCAACTCCAGGGAAGTGCCAGCCCTAGACAGATTTGGAGGGACATAGAGTGAGGCTGAGAAAAGACCCCACAGGGGTGTTTGGGGAGAAGCTCAGCTGGCCTGCATGACGAGAGGACTCAGAGGCAGCTCTTGTAGGTTGGCTTCTGCCAGGGTCACAGGTAGGAGGTTGTTAGTGGCACATGTGTCTTTCTGGGTCTGTCTCACGTCTGGGGCCCGAGTGCTGGCCTCCTTTGATGTGGAGGTGACAGTGCAAATAGCTGTGTGGACTCCCACCAGGCACTCCCTGGATAACCAGAGGGAGAGGTGGCTGCAGCTGCCGAAAGGACCTGCCAACCCTCGTCTGCAGTCTGTGGCAGCGCGAGCCCCAGCAAGGCCCTTTCAAGCAGCACCTTGAGGTGTCAGCTGCAGGAAAGGCAGGTTTAGTGGGAGTGTTCTCACTTCATCTCTGTGATCTCCACCTGTGGCCTCCCCCCCAGCTGAGAGGACTTCAAGGTGACAGTGCTAGGACAGAGCTGCTGCTTCTGGTTGCCTCACTGCTAAGATATACCAATGCATCTGTTCTCGGAGGCAAGTCAGGCATGGTCCCTGTCACAGGCGAGCCAGGCCTCTGCCTTGATGGTATCCCTGACTCACCTTGGTCCTTGAAAGGCCTCCTGTTGGCATGCTACTCATGGGGGGGTGACATCTGGAAGGCCACTTGCCATAGCTTTGGTCACTTTCTAGAGGTGCAAGCTGGCATAGATAGTGCAACTTCTCCAAGCCTCGGCTTCTCCATCCGTGAAATGCAGATGATAATCCTGATCTCTCAGGGTTGCTCAGTGCACTTTTCTCTGTGCTAACTTTAGTAAGTGCTTGCCTGTTTATCCTCAGTCTTCCTTCTCCCCCTTCTTCATAGCCAAGTGCTCAGCAGCTAGGACTAGAGAGCTCAGGCTAGGCTCTGGAAGTACTGTGATAATGACACAGGCCCTCAATGCAGGGCTTGTGCAGAGAGGATGGATGGGGACACACACACACACACACACACACACACACACCCCTCAGCCTGGACAGAGGCAGTCCGCTATTTATACTCATGTTGTAGGCAGCTAAATTAGATAGAATTACTATAGGCATTCAGACAGGTCTAGGTCCTCAAGGACAATATGGAAGACAAGGCAACTTGGCAACTTTGGAAGGGCCTGATATTCCCGGCTGTAGGCTAGATCTCGAGACAAAACAGTCAGGAAATGTAGCCACACACTTTCCTAAGGATGTGTGTCAGGCACTGATATTCTTTTTTTTTTTTTTTGTCCTTTTGAGACAGGGTCTCGCTATGCAGTTGAGGCTGGCCTTGAGCTCACTTTCGTAGCCCAGGCTGGTCTTGAACTTGCACCGATCCTCCTGCCTCAGCCTCCCAAGTGCTGGGATTACAGGCGTGAGCCACCACGCCTGGCTTAGGCACTGATATTCTAAATAGATATCAATCACCATAAAAGTGCCCCAAAAGTCATTTATCCAACCCCAACAGGAAGAAATCTTGTTCCATATTCATGCCCCTTGCTATGTGACTTATTTCCCCATTTGATTCTGATTTAATCAATCTTACTTGAGTAATGGTGCTTGTGATCTCATTGGTTGGCCATAGTTTTGCCTTGCCTTGTGCCCACGTGAGCAAGTTCCCATGGTTTTCACCTTAGGCCCACCTCATCACATGGTTTTGCCCTTATAAAAATCCCTGAAAAAAGTAATTTTCTGGGTAATCCAGTAGGGCTCCCCTTGTGTTGCCCTCTTGGACAGAAGCTTTCTTTCCCAATAAATACTCTATTCTTAACCTCCGTTTTGTTCCTAAAATTTATTCTTCGGTTTTAGAGAACACAAACTTGTCCAAGTATCTTCCAGGTCGGGAGTATCATTTTTCCCTGGTGTCACTCAGCTTTTGGTTTCAAACTTATCACATAAAGAGGAACTGAAAGAATCAAACACTTCTCTAGGGCAGGTGTGTGGTCAGGAGACCATTGTGGAACTCAGCATGCATCCATGCTGGCCTGCGGTCTTGGAACCACCTTGCTCCAGGGTCTCACCTGGCTTCCTCTTGGTCAAGAGCATTACTAAGGCCAGGCTCTATGCCTGGCCTGCAGAATCTCTGCCCTCAGCTGTAGGAGGTTGGGAGTAGGAAGGAAATAGCTCACCATGTCAGGAAGGGGGGCCGCGGTGCACCAGTAGAGTTCCTAGGTAAAAGACGGTATGCCTAGTTAAGTTTGAACTTCAGATAAGCCACGAAATAACTTTAGTAAAGGCACGTCCTAAAGATTACATGGGAAGTAGTGCCCCCTCAGAAAAAGGATTCATTGTTTAGCTGAAATTCAAATTTTAGTGGATGACTTGTGTTCTAACTTGTGAAATCTGATAGCGGTGCAAGGTTAGTATTTTAACCCAATGCAAACTTCTCCCAGTAGTAAAAGGAAAAAGAAGAGTGGCTGAGTGAACCGGCTCTATAATCCTACAGTTCTTACATAAATACTAATAAAAACCGGAATTGTGTGTGCCTGGCTCTCAGCGAAACCCAGTAGGAAAAAGGGTTTCAGGCACATAGCAGGATAGTCATAATTTTTTGTTCTAATTCTTTCCATGTATTATTATTTTTAAAAATTTTACTTATTTGTTTATTTGGTGCAGGGTTTCCCTACACAGCTCGGACTCGTACTGATTCTCCTGTCTCAGCTTCCTCTGCACTAGGATTACAGGCGTGCGCCACCATGCCTGGTTTTAGGACCAGCATAGCACTCCCTAGTTTCATGGGCCGGCACAACATGCAGTATTGGCATCGAACCTGAGTCCTTGCACTTCCCAGGCAGGTGCTTAGACCGCCGAGCTATCTCTCCAGGCCTCTTGTTGCTTTTAATGCTAAGGTTCAAACCCAGCCTCTGCACTAGGTTGCATCTTCAGATCCAGAATCGTTTTATGAAAAGTTGTTAGCATTGCTTTCTCTAAACAGTCCTCACAAAATCTCAGCCCAAACTCCTAACATTTGTGAGACCTGAATCCAGATGAGCAGGTGGCTTCACAGGTGGCACACACCTGAAATGGCACTGCGCATGCGTGCCCCTAACGCGCCGTGCTATGAGCGTGCGTCACTCACCCGTTAGGCGACGTGCGCATGCGCCAGAAGCTGCTTTGCCGCGCGCAGCTTCGAGGGAGCATCGTGTGGCTCTGTGCCCTCATGGCTTTTGCGCCCATGGGTCCTGAGGCCTCCTTCTTTGAGGTCCTCGACCGCCATAGAGCGTCCCTGTTGGCTGGCCTGAGTAGAGGCGGCCAGGAGCCGCCCGGACGGGGAACTCGCGTGGTCTCTAGGTACAAGAGCTCGGGCGGGCGTCAGGGAAGGAGCAATGTGGGGCAGGCTGGGGCGGCGAGGCGGCGCCATGAGGAGAAGCCCGCGCCGCCGGCTGCGGCCTTCCGCGGGACTTGGAATTCCTGACACCCTCCCAGAAACTTGTAGGAGGCTTGCCGGTTACCCCAGCGCCCTTAAAAGTCAGGGAGAAGTCAGGGAGTTGGGACAGTGGAGCTTGGCTTTTTTTATTTTTTTATTTTTATTTTTTGGCGGGACAGGGCTTTGAACTCACGACCTTGCACTTGCCAGGCAGGCACTTGTGCCATGGAGCTATCTGCCCAACCCGCTGAGGTTGGCATTTTAACTTTTTAAAAAATAAAATGTTTAAAAGCCTTCAAGGCTTATTTAGTGGGAAAAAAGAAAGCGAGGCAATGAATCCTACATGTTTACTCGTAGTGAGCTAATGGTTCTCTCAAAGTTAACAAGGATATTAGCACATTTATTTTATTTTATTTTCTTGTTTCAAAACTTTTGTTTGTTTGTTGGGTTTTTTTTTTGTCTTTTTGAGACAGGGTCTCGCTATGCAGTTCAGGCTGGCCTTGAGTTCACTCTTGTAGCCCAGGCTGGTCTCGAACTCGCACCAATCCTCCTGCCTCAGCCTCCCGAGTGCTAGGATTACAGGCATGAGCCACCACGCCCGGCTTGTTTGTTTATTTTTATGGCCGCCCCAGCCTGCCCTGAGGGCAGGGCTGGCACAGCATGTGGTGCTGGCGCAGCATGTGGTGCCAGGGATGGAACTGCGGTCCCTGGAGCCACCTACGCTTTCCTAAGCAGGAGCTTTAGACCACTGAGCCATCCTGCTGGGCCCCTATTAGCACATTTTAAGTGGTTTGTAATGTAATATTTCTCTTGGTGACAGTTTCCACATTTTAAATTATTTATTTAATATCAGCTACAGGGGCCACGGTTCTGCAATTTGGAATCAACTATAGGAAATATCAATATGATTGGTCTCTTATTTAAAATTCTCTGATGTTTTATTGCATTGATCTGTTTCTTTTGTCTTTAGATGAATTGCCCTTTTGTAAGCCTGAAGGATTTAGTTTGAGGGCAAATTTAGGAGGGTGAGAAAAAAAGACTGAGAAGTTCCTTATCAACACGCATATAAATTAATCTGATTATGTGTATTCACAGTATTGTCCTGCAGCTTCCTTTTTCAAACTGGGGGGAGGGGTTGAATGAATCAACTACTTGCGTTAATTTCTCTCTCTCTCTTTTTTTTTTTTTTTGAATTTTTATTTTATTTATTTATTTTTTTTCTTGTTTCAGAACCTTTGTTTATTCACTCATCTTTTATGGCCGGCTCAGCCTGCCCCAAGGGCAGAGCTGGCGCAGCATGTGGTGCCAGGGATCAAACCGTGGTCCCTGAAGCTGCCCAAGCTTCCCCAAGCAGGCGCTTTAGACCATTGAGCCATCCCGCCGGGCCCAATTTCTCTCTTAATATTATAAAATGTTCAGTGCTTGGAAATTAATTTTCCAATACACAGATTTCTATTTTTCTTTTCTTTTTCCTGCATTTTTTAGGGAAAGGTCTACAGGGTGTTAAGGGTCTCACTATTAGATTGATCTCATAGTGATCTGCCTGTGTTCAGCCTCCCAAGAGCTGGGATTCCAGGCATGTGCCACTACGCCCAGTGTCATTTGCCAATCAGTGTGCCCCTGGGACAGGGCTTGCATGTCAGGCCTAGGGATCAAACTCCTGGTCCCTGTGGCTGCTTTGCAGGTGCTTGAATCCACTGAACTGTTTGGCCAGCCCTCTATTTTCTGATACACAGATTTTAACTAAAAGCTGTAGTTACAGTGGAAATTAAGACACAAATAGTTTGCTTATTTTCTACACTTGATTTCCCTTTCCTTTTTTTTTTTTTTTGGTCTTTTTGAGACAGGGTCTCACTCTGCAGTTCAGACTGGCCTTGAGCTCGCTTTTGTAGCCCAAGCTGGTCTCGAATTTGCACTGATCCTTCTGCTTCAGCCTCCTAAGTGCTGGGACTGTAGGCTGATTTCCCTTTCTAAACAATATGCTAATAGTAACAGAACTTTTTAAAAATTTTACTTATTTATTCCTTTGGTGCAGGGTCTTGCTAGGCAGCTCAGACAGTAATCCTGTTGTCTCAGCCTCCCCATTGCTGGGATTACAGGCATGCACCACCATGCCCTGTTTGGGGTTCCTGGCCAGCACAGCATGTGGTACCAAGGATCAAACTCAGGTCCTTGTGCTTGCCAGGCAGGCGCTTAGACTGCTGAGCTATCTCCCTAGACCAATGGAACTTTTTTTTTTTTTTTAAGCTGATGGCCTGTGAAATTAAAAGCCCACTGACAGAAAAGTCTGCTCAGTTTCAATGGTTTGCTGTGAAGTGGCATAAGAGTTGTGCAGAACTTATGATTTGTGCTTTTCATGGTACTGATTAAACTTTTTTCCATTTTGAATCACTAAAATTCAAAGAGACTGATTTGGCATGAGATCAATTAGTGCAATGTGCTACACAAAGATTTTCTTTTGAAACATTTTTTTGCACTGCATTTTTGAGGAAAAACCCTTGCCAATATTACATCATTCTTTTTTCATAATTTTTAATTAAAACATTTCTCAGTAGCTCTTCATTCCAATAAGTTTATATTTAAGTTGAGTTAGAGTAAAGGAGGTTAATAGGAGCCTCAAACATATATTTGGAGGTTCCATTATGTAGTCATTGATGCAGAAGGGAGACATTACTTCAGTTGGTAATTTGACCAAGTTACAAGCAAATACAATTTCTTTGTAAGTAACCACTGTAAACATCATTGTTTTAATGCAGGACTGATGTTAAGATTTAGTGGGAGAGATCACTGCTGGCATGAATATCCAAGTCTTAAAAAACAACCCATGAAACAAAAGTTGTTTTTACATTGATGTGGGGAAATGTTACATATTACAAAGGAATACTTTGCAATTAAAGCTGAATCATGGTGTGTTTATTGTTTCAGTTCTGAAGTTCTTGCATCTATAGAAAATATCATTCAAGACATCATCACAAGCTTGGCAAGGAAAGAGGCACCTGCCTTTGTCATAGACAACAGATCAAGCTGGGAAAATATCAAGTGGGCACTTTGTGTTTTCATGTTTAAATGCAGTATCTTGAGTCCTGACTCCCATTTACTGGACTTGGATTTCACTGTTTGTATTGCCTTTGGTACTCTCACCACCACCAAAAACTTAGGAAGTTTATAAAATGTACATAAGGAAGATTGCATAGACTAGAAGTAGGTTTGAAAGGCACAACAAAGAAAACATAGGGGTTGTAACAGAATTGAGCACTGAGGAGTTAGAACTCTAAATATATAGGCTCTTGCTGAATGTAGATAGCAAGCATGGCCCCGAGCCCCCAGTGCTGGGTCCGCGCATGCCTTGGGCATCATTCTCATCTCACTGAAGAAGACAAAAATAAACAAAACCTACATGCTGAGAACAACCAGTCCTGGGTAGAAAGCCAGGCTGAAGCGAAGGCACCCTGAACGTAGGGCTGACCATGGAGCCTTGATGCTCTATGCCTGCCTGGCTCCACAGTTTTGTCCAGATTCCTCCAGACCTAGTGGTACAGTTGTTTTCTTTCCCTACTGAATATTGCAAATTAGTACAAGAATAGTCCTTAGGTTGTGTAAGAATTACAGAGACAGAATAAAAGGGACTGTAGACTCCCCTGGCATGAAGGACTGTTTCATGATCAATATAATCAACACAAACTACACTTTTGTGTCATACTTTTCAAGACTGGTTTTATCTAATTTGAAGCCGCTGCTAGCTAGCATCTTTGCCTTATACCTACTGCTACCTTTAGGAGAGGATTTGTGGTTCAATACAAATTGTTATTTTATATAATGTTTCTTTGTGGATAAATTAGAAATGAAATACTTCAAAACTTACTAAGTTGAGTCAAAATATTATTAAAATGAGTAAAATACTAATAAAATCAAATGTGAAAACATAGCCCATCCCCTCAAAGTCTTCTCAGGAAGTTCTACGTACACACTCCGTAAGCAAAGGTGAATATTTTAGTTGCTGTATGTCACTAAGCTAATTACAACCTAAAGCAACCAACCTAAGCTTGCAAAGGTGGTGTGCCTAAAGGTTAAGTGTTTGTATAAAGGTGCAGTGTGGGAGTGGACCAGCTGGTGAACAGAACATTAAGTGTCGTTTGGTATTCAAAAGTTAAGTCTTTTTCTTTTATTTCTTTGCTTTAAACAAAACAACAGGTTTGAAGACAGTGTGGGTCTTCAAATGATATCCCATTGTACCACAAGAAAAATCAGAAGTGATTCTCCAAAATCAATTAAAAAATTTGGTAAATTAATCTTTCTTTGAGTAATAAAAAGAAATAAATCTGGTTATTTTTAGATATTATTGCTAATTTGTTCTTAGTCTATTCATTAATAGGTCACTTATAAATTAAATTTCTAAATAAATGTACTTATCAAGATATATGTCTTAATATAACATTTCCTTCATTTTACTGTCAAAAGAGCTTTCATTTTATTTGATTCTTTTGCCAATTATTCTGTATTAAGCCCTTCTGTTTGGAAAGATTGTTTTAAATGTGGACAGTAATTGGGGATCATTAACGTCTTGATAACAATGTCTTTTGAGTTAATGTGATAAATGGCAACAAAGTCACTCATTGCATCTTATTTTTCAGCTCTAATTCTTAAAATATTATCTATGATTTATAAATTAGTACAGAGCAACACTTATGCAACCAAAAGGTAAATATATTAATTTGGTAAACTACTTACTTTTCAAATGTAATGGGAGATTTCATTAGATTAATTTCATTATATGCTTTGAAAAGTATTACCGGGCCTGACGGGATGGCTCAGTGGTCTAAAGCGCCTGCTTGGGAAAGCTTGGGCGGCTTCAGGGACCGCGATTCGATCCCCGGCACCACATGCTGCGCCAGCCCTGCCCTCAGGGCAGGCTGAGCCGGCCATTAAAATGAGTGAATAAACAAACAAAGGTTCTGAAACAAGAATAAAAATAATAAATAAAATTTAAAAATTCAAAAAAAAAAAAAAAAAAAAGAAAAGTATTACCTACTCAACTGTAGGTAATAAATTACTCTCCCTATATGTTGTGTTTTGTTGGGTTTTATTTATTTATTTTTATGTATTTGGTACAGGGTCTCACTTTGCAGCTCCGACTCATAGTGATCCTCCTGTTTTCAGCCTTCCCAGCACTGGGATTATTGGTGTGTAGCAACACACCCTGGCTCTGTAGCAGGCTCAGCGCTCCTGGGGGCAGGGCAAGTGGGGGCCTGTAGTGCCAGGAATCACATACTGTGTTTGTTTAGTTAAAGCTTTCTCCAGATAGCATTTCTAATATTCATCATATTCACAGAAAATATAGTTAATTAAGATGTATGTTTTATATTCTTGTAGAGACATATATTATACTGACAGCCAGCTCTTTGGTAATCAGACTGTTGTGGACAATATTATTGATGATATTTCTTGTATGCTGAAAGTACCAAGGAGGAGTTTACATATTGTAAGTTGTATTTAATATCAGCATTTTCTTTTAAAGCAAAATGTTTCTTTTTTTTTTTTTTTTTTTTTTTTGCGGGACCAGGGTTCAAACTCATGACCTTGCACTTGCCAGCCAGGCACTTGTGCCTCAGAGCTATCTCCCCAGCCCCAAAATGTTCTTTAGTAATTGTAATATGCCAGTGTAACTTGATAAGAGATGATTTATTTTATGTAAACATTGCAAAGTGTAGCAGCTCATCAACTTTACTAGAATGCATAAGAGTAAATGCCTATCAATTATTCTTTTTTTCAATATAAAGTTTGCTGCATACAAAGTTTATCACTTAGGATATAGAATTTTTCAGGGGTTGGGGTGAAGGGCTCTGTCAGGAAATTGTTGCTTACAAACAAATATTGTTTTGATTTGATCCAAGAAATAAAACCATGAAACTATTCTTGAGCTAATGTGGAAAAATGAAATGGCTACTGTTTTAAAAATGATGGAAATATATTTCTGACAGGATATGAGTTATTTTCTGTAAACTATTATTAACATAGATAATATTTTCATGTTTTTGAGAAGTAACCTGTACATGAGGGAAGGGATAATAAATATTATTTCTAATAAGAAAAAAAGAAATTGTAATAATAAATGTAATCTTCACCTGTTGGATATCAGTTCGCACTATCTTTTTCTCACATAAATTTAAATTGTCTTTTCAATGTGTTCCTTTGAATGAATGAACCAAATGAGGTGAATTATGAAATATTTTTAATTCCTAAATACTCATACATATTTTTTTTATCTCTGAATTCCTGAGAAAAACTACAAACAATTTAGCAGGTGAACATGAGGAATGACTTAGTAGCATAATATACATTTGCAGAAAAGGTTTCAAAGTTTTCTTGTTTTTTTCAGTTGGCAACCTCAAAAGGGTTAATTGCTGGCAATTTAAGATATGTTGAGGAAGATGGCACCAGAGTGAACTGTACCAGTGGCGGCACTTCTGTAAGCAACCCCATTGCCTCACAGGCTTTAACTCCACCTCGGGTTCCTCTAATTTCAAAGCATATTTTATTTCTTGCATTGTTATGTAGTTTAGAGCTTAAGATTTTCAAGTACAATTGAAGGATGAGTAGGCCTGCGCTTTTTATTTTTTTATGTATTTGGTCCAGGTCTCCCTAGGCAGCTTGGACTTCTAGTGATCCTCCTGTGTTCAGCCTCCCTGGCGCTGGGATCACAGGCATGCTCTGCTCCAAGTAGATCTGTACTTTACAAGGTGGTAGCTCACATAGTTCAAAGGATGCCCCATTGTCATATGGAAAGAAACTTTCCATTTAGAACATTTAAAAACGTACAGGTTAACTGTTGCTTTAATATTTTAGCCTGGTTAATATGTAATCCACAGAAAAATTGCTGGCTCTTATGCTCTTTACTGGGCTTTGCTATGTCGAGGGCCTCAGCTCCAAGCTAGTGTGGCGGTTTGGATGGGGCTACGTAGAAGTTAGGAGAGGAGACTGGTGGTCCCCAAGATGCTTACATTGTGATGTTTCCCTTTACCCTTTTCTTTTGCCTTTCTTTGTGCTGAGGACTGAGCCCCAAGCCTTTGTACTAATACATATCCTCAGTCCTTTTTAATTTTTTGTTTTGAGACAGGGTCTCACTATGCTGCCAAGGTGCCCAGCTGGGGCTTAAAATTGCTATCCTCCTGCCTCAGCCTCCCACAGTGCTGAGATTACAAATGTGAAACACACTGCACATGGCTCATTGCTGCTTTTTATTTTTTTTTTAATTTTTATTTATTTATTTATTATTTTTATTCTTGTTTCAGAACCTTTGTTTGTTTATTCACTCATTTTTATGGCCGGCTCAGCCCACCCCAAGGTCAGGGCTGGCGCAGCATGTGGTGCCGGGGATCGAACCGCAGTCCCTGAAGCCGCCCAAGCTTCCCCAAGCAGGTGCTTTGGACCACTGAGCCATCCCGCCGGGCCCGTCATTGCTGCTTTTTAACCCACTTGTCTACAAAGCATCCAAGAAATTCTCCCTGCCAGGAAATAGTGTAGGTCACGTGTCTGCTTCCTTGCTGAGGGATTACGTCCTTTCCCACCGTTTTCTTGCTGAGCAATAAGTCATCAGTGATTACTATTGTCAAAGAAGAATGAAGACATGATTTTTGTGATAAATCATAAAATGTAGTTCATACCTGGTTTTTATTTAAAAATTTAAAATGTCCCTTTTCTTTAAATTTAGGCTATTGCCATACCATCTAATGTTGAAGGACTTCGGAGTATCCTTCCAGTGGGAAAAGTCTTTAAACTTCTGAAATAGTCATTCATTCCAGTGATAAGTTAAGCATTTATGGTGTCTGATGGGCAAGTGAGACCATGTCACCATCAGGATGAACAGATCTGCTCCCTTCTTTAGAACGTGTTTAGAAACTGACAATGAAGTAGGAGACAGATGTGTAAATGCATATGTGTGTATACGCAAGGGTGGAAACGGGACTTTTCTTTCTGTGGCTGCCTTCCAGTTACTATACAAGGCAGTGGAGTGTAGCTGGTGATTAGTTGCAATATTCTTCCTTCAGTTTATCAGCCTTAACATCACAGACTTAATCACAGATGCAAAATTTCTATTAATTGTAGAAAAAGATGCAACATTTCAGCGGCTCCTAGATGACAACTTCTGCAACCAAATGTCACCATGCATCATGGTGACGGTAAAGTATCTCTGTGTGCTCTGTGGTGTTGGTGGGCAGGGCCTGGAGTCATTGCTGCCCCTTGAGTAGCACTTCAGTTGCCATGTAGTGTGTCAGGAATACCCAAGGTGTTAAATATTCTCAGTCATGCCCAAAAATGAGGTGATGCTCCTGATTTTTAAGGACTAGGAAATTTCCAACACTGGAGGAGTTCCCGAGCCCTTGGTGCTGCGTCATACTTGTCACCTCGACTATTTTGGGTTCACACGTGAGCTTTGTCCAGGGTTCCATTATTATTTGCTCCTCCTCACACACATTTTTATATAGAGTAATTTTACTCTGTCAAAATGAAGTTCTTTTACCCCATTTTTTGTGTGTTTGCTTTGTTATTTTAAGACAGTCTGTCTATGTAATTCAAAGCTGGTCTCAAACTTGCTACATATCCCTGGCTGGCCTGAATTTCACTGATCCTCCAACGTTGACCCCCCTCCCCCCAGCGCTGAGATTTCAGACCTGTACCATTACACCTGGCTAGGAGCTTGTTTTTTAAAAACATAAATGTGAGCCGGGTGTGGTGGCTCACACCTGTAATCCCAGCACTCGGGAGGCTGAGGCAGGAGGATTGGTGCGAGTTCGAGACCAGCCTGGGCTACAAAAGTGAGCTCAGGACCAGCCTCAACTGCATAGCGAGACCCTGTCTCAAAAAGACAAAAAAAAAAAAATGTGCACAGAATAGCAACAAGCAGAGGTGTGTGCATCATGATTTATATCATGAGAATTCATGGTAGTGCCTCACCTTGACGGCATACCCTAGACCAAGTGGCATGAGCAGCACACATTTAACTGCTTGGGGTTCTAGAGGTGAGTCAGGGTCAAGGGCCAGCACGTTCAGTGACCAGTGTGAGTCTGCTGTTGGGTCCACTGCATGATCATCTTCTCCTTGAGTCCTCAAATGGTAGATAGATGCCTGCATCCCTCCCTTAGGGGCATAATCCCATTCAGCAGGGCTGGACTGATGTGACATGATAAATACCCAAAGGTGCCACTTCCTAGCACCATCGCACTGAGCTAAGGTTCAGTATAAATCTGGGAGGGACAGAAACAGCCCATGGCATGCAGGAAATTTGCTACTACCGGGTGATGTGACCTTCACGGAACTGGAGCCACCAGTAAAGCCCACCAGAGTGGAAGAGAGAAAGGTGTGGAGAGAGGAAACAAGAGGCACATGTGGGTAGGATAGCTACAGCACAGGAGCACGACCAGGCCTCTTTCTTTGCCAGCTCTTTTCCCAGCCTTTCTGCTTTTGTAGATCTGGATAAAAACCTAGCTCTTTGAAGAAGAAAACACAAGGCTCTTCCACTTAAAATTCCTCTGGCTTATTGGATTAACAGTAAGTATGGTGTGTGTGAGGTATGTTTATGGAAGCATGAGGACTGACCCAGAGAGGGGCAGGAGCCCAGGCTGCTGGATGGGGTCATGGAAGGTCTGGCTACTCCCAAGGAAGGAGGCTGGTTTGGCCCAGAAAATTGGGGCTCCTAGAAATGTCTGGAGCAGAAGGAAATGACAAGGATTAGCACAGCAGCACATCTCTTGGGTGGAGGTAAGGGGAGTGCAGCCTGCCAGGCCTTTGGGCAGTTCCCCCCACCCCCACCCCCCATCCCGTGTGAGGATGAAGGGGATGGTGAAGAGGACATGTTCAAGCACTTGGTGACCACTGAGGTGAGAAGCAAGTCATGGGGCCCTGAGGCACGAATGCCAGACATGTGGGGCTCTTGGCAGGATTTTGAGTGGGGGTTTAGAGAGATAGACTTGGTGTGACAGCAGAAAGTCCTGGCCTCTGCCCAGTTTGAAGTTACGGGGCTGAGAGTCAAGAAGGACATGCAGAGCATGAGCTCACATGTGGCAGGGGCCCCATGTGGGTCCTGCCTAGGATTTGTCGCTGTGGCAGGGTCTTCAGGGCACCCTCCTCCTTGGTCCCCCTGTTTTGGCATCTGGGCCCTAAGAGGCCAACTGGAAGCCAGGCCACTATAGACAGAAGGCTGCCCTGGAGATGCACTTTGGCGTGTCTCTGTGTCACATTCACCTTGAAGAGAGGATCTGAGTGGTTGGAAGCACGTATGGGGAGGAAGCCACACACACATTGTGTTTCTTCAAGCATTTGGGGTGCTTCCTTCTAGTCCTTGCCCACATGCACATGCAGCTCACCCTCAGCAGCTCCACAGTACTCCAAAATGACTGCTAGTGCTATTACTGCGAAATACCCACAAGTTGGCCCTGTAGTGGCTGCCTGTGCAGAGGGAGCTGTGGCCAGAGACCTGGGCCAGGAAGAAACTGTTTTCATCCAATAGCCTTTCACAGTTTGATGTCTGTTATCTTTTCTCAAAGGAAAAAATTAAAATACTACAGTTTGCTAAGTACTCACAATATGCTAGGAGCTCTGCAGCACTGTCTGTAATAAAAGCTCACACATTTTTTTGTTCAGTTTGGCTTGGTTTTTTGAGACAGGGTCTCCCTACAGAGTTTAGGCTGGCCTTGAACCCACTCGGTGGCCCAAGCTGGCCTGAATCTCAGGCAAGCCTCCTGCCTACCTTTTCAGTGCTGGGGGGAGGGGCATCAATGTTCTCACGAGCCTCTACTTTGATGATAGGAACTGTAGTGTGTCGTGTATTTGTGTTGTTGTTTTATTTCTTGGCTGCACTTGGGTTAGATTCAGGTCTTCATGTAGGCTCGGTAAGCACTATAGTTGTATGCTACAGTCCCAGTCCTAAGTACGCGCATTACCACAGTTCTGCAGCTACTCAGAACTGGGCCTGGGGTCAGGTGACTCTCCATGTTGTTATAATGCCATATATCTCACTTTCTAGGTAGAGCTAAGGCCTAAAAAGACCAAGAAACTTGCCCACTCTCCCAGGCACATGTATGATAATGATAAACCGAGAGAGAATTCAAACTCAGAGCTCTGTGGTCCAAAATCTGTCTTGGTATTTTCCCCTGGCACTATCTACTATACTGAGGGTTGAACCCAGGGTCTTTATGCAGAGAGACACTATTTCTACCACTGGACTATATGCCTTGTATCCAAAGCTTGTTTTTTTTTTTTTTTTTTTTTTTGTATTGGGGATCGAACTCAGAACCCTGTGCTTGCCAGGTGGGCACTTATGCTGCTGAGCTATCTTCCCCAGCCCCCAAAGCTTGTTCTTAATAGCAGCATGGATCCTGTTTCTTTCTGCTCCATGTTTCATTTGGTTTCCTTTTTTTTTTTTTTCTTGACACTTTTTACATGCTCTTCAGATTACTTTTCTTTCTTTCTTTCTTCCTTTTTTAAAAATGTATTTGGTATAGGGTCCACAGGGACTCACTATGTACATCAGACTCATAGTGATTCTCTTGTTTTCAGCCTTCCAAGTTCTGGGATTACAGGCACACACTGCCATGCCCAGTCTCAGTCACCTTCTCAGTGCACCCGAGGGGATCAAACCCTGGCCACTGTGCTCTGCTTTAACAGGTGCTTTAGTCCACTGAGCTATTTCTACCAGTTTTAATAACTTCATATTATCCCACCATATTAAACGCTAAACTTAAAACTATGTACTCTCCTAAATGCTTCATGATTATTAAATAGTGTATCATAGGAAGTTTCATTACTCCTTCAAATTCATGCCATCAAGAAGTGCAGAGCCCAGATAGTAGCCCAGGCTATTTGGGCCCACAGTGGACTTTCCATCACCAATGAGCTATGCCACCTACCCACGTTGCTGTGGTTAGATATTTTGGCTTGTCGTTGTTAGTTTTTACCATTTTAGATAATACGGCAGTGATCATCTTTAGTATGTAGGATTATTCTTCTGTTTCTGCTCAAATGTTGCCTTGGGGTCCTTTCATAGGACTGGCATAAGGGGGCAAAGGTACAGGTGCACCCCAGTCTGTCGTACTATGTCACATTTGTTCATAGCCAGTGCCAATCTTCCCCACCCAAGCTGAGGGATCTCACCTTCAATTTATTAATGAAAGGAGAGCAGCACTATCCACTTTACCCCACTATAATTAAAGTGCTTCATTTCTGTCTTGTCTTAGGGAAAAGGCATACCTGATCTGAACACGAGACTTTTAGTCAAGAAACTGTGGGACCTGTTTCACATTCCTGTTTTCACACTGGTAGACGCTGACCCCCATGGTAATTTACCCTGGCACTATGTACAAGAGTCATGGCTGAATCATGTTTTGAGCTGTGCGTTCTCTTAATTTCATAAAATATTTTAAGAGGATATGATTAGATTAAAATTGAAGGGCTGGGGAGATGGCTCTGTGGCACAAGTGCGTGCCTGCCAAGTGCAAGGTCATGAGTTTGAACTCCGGTCCCACGGGGAAAAAAAAAAAAAAAAAAGAAGACCATAGTTATTTAAAGCAAAAGTTTTCATTAACAATCCAAAATAAAAATTTTAGATGATGGATAAAACTTGAGAGTGGAACCTGTACTATACAAAACTAATTTTACAGTTCACTTTCTTTTGATAGGCATAGAAATAATGTGCATCTATAAGTATGGATCTATGGTGAGTACAGAAAAGCAGTTCTCCTTTCCTTACTATTTAGGTATGTCATGCTCATTGGGATGCTTCTGCATTTACTTAGCACCCTCTAGGAAGCTAAGGCCCCCTGAACAGTGCTAGGGCGATGGGGGTTAACCTATGGCATGCGTGCTATAGCAGGCTTTGTAACACAAAAAGCTCAATTGTTGTGTTTCTTTTAAGACAAAAGATTGTTCTCAACCAAAACCTCTGGATTCAGGTTTAATTGCAGTGTTGGTGCTTTGCAATACATAAGGAGGTTTTGGGTTACAATTTGGGTGCTTGATCTCTAAAAGGTGTGCCACCACTGTGCTGATGGAACTGGAGTCCTACTCTATGTTTCAGTGGCTGCGAGCCCACAGCAACCACACATGAGAGAAAGACTCACTGTGGGCCAGAGGCATTATCATCCTGCATCCTCCAGCCTACTGAAGCATGGGGCATGACCAGAAAATACAGTGCATGTTTAAAGTTTTATTTATTTATTTATAAATATTTATTTTATTTTATTTCTTGTTTCAGAACTTTTGTTTATTTATTTCTTTTTTTTTTTCCTATGGCCGGCTCAGCCTGCCCTGAGGGCAGGGCTGGCGCAGCATGTGGCGCCGGGGATCAAACCGAGGTCCCTGAGGCTGCCCAAGCTTTCCTAAGCAGGCGCTTTAGACCACTGAGCCATCCTGCTGGGCCCCTGTTTAAAGTTTTAAAAACTTAGCCGGGCGTGGTGGCGCACGCCTGTAATCCCAGCACTCGGGAGGCTGAGGCAGGAGGATTGGTGCGAGTTCGAGACCAGCCTGGGCTACAGAAGTGAGCTCAAGGCCAGCCTCAACTGCATAGCGAGACCCTGTCTCAAAAAGACAAAAAAATAAAATAAAATAAAATAAAGTTTTAAAAACTTACCACAGTAAAAGGCACATTGCCATTAATCCTTATTAACCAGTTGTCCCATCACGTGCCACTTTCTGAAGCAGTTCTGCAAGTTCTTTTTTGTAAATGTTTTCCTTCATTTGCATTTTTGTGGCTGCCTTGATGTTCTGAAAGAATTCAAAATGTCTACCTTTCACAATCATTTTGACTTTGGGGAAAAGCCAGATCCAGAGAATATGGTGGATGAGAAAATACTGTAATATATTTTGTTTTTTAAATCATTTATTTGGGGCCGGGCGTGGTGGCTCACGCCTGTAATCCCAGCACTCGGGAGGCTGAGGCAGGAGAATCG
>PVJA010003568.1:43087-54443 GCA_004027025.1 Myocastor coypus | reverse complement strand
CCTCCCAAAGCTCAGACTCACAATAATCTTCCTGTGTCAGCCTCCCCAGTGCTGGGATTACAGATGTGTACCACTTCACCCAGTTTTGGTGGCTGGTGGAAACCTGGGGCCAGCATGGCATACGGTACCAGGGATCAAACTCAGGTTGTTGTGCTTGCCAGGCAGGCACTTAGACTGCTGAGCTATCTCTCCAGCCCCTGTAATATTTTCCCAAGCCTGCCTTTCCATTGGATGTGATCCACATTTACTGTATTTTTTATTGTGCCAGCCTTCTTGGATGGAATGCAGCAGCAGTATTTGCCTTGTAAAGTCTCTCATGAAAGAAGACTTCCAGAGCTGCTTATGGAAATGGCAGGAAGCATGGAATAAGTGTGCTCGAAGTGAGGAGAAGCATTTGGAGGGAGATTAATGGCAACGTACCTTTTGCTGTAATAAATTATGGAAATGTAAACAAACATTCATTTGCTGAGGATATAGCTGAACAGCACCATGCTTGTGTGACAAGTGTGAAGTTGTGAGCTGGATTCCCAGTACCCAGAACAGAACCCAAAATGTGCATCATACATTTTGATCATGCCTCATACACGTGAGAACCTGAAATGACTGTATTTCAGTGGTTCTTATGGTGTGATCCTGGGCTGGGGCATCAGCGTCACCTGGCAAACTTGTTAGAAGTGCAGATCTCAGTCCCCAAGCAAGGCTGCTGAAGGGCAGTCTCTGGGTGGTTCTGATAGCTGCTTAGGCTTACAGCCTATGCAGGAGGACATAGAGTGTGCACGATACGGAGCCACAGACAGTACTGACTGCAGGCTGAAAAGGTGTGCTTGAGGTTTTGCGTCTAGAAAGTTGATACAAAAACACTACAGAGCAGTTCCATGCCTGTCTTTTTTTTAACATGCAGAGTTTTGCTGCATGGCAGGACAGGAACGCAAGCACTCATTCTCTGGAGTTTGCCTCACCTAATGTACTTCTCTTCATTTCAGTCCATGTCATTTGAAGCCCACAACCTAACGGTCCCTGCTGTTCGATGGCTTGGCCTCCTCCCTTCTGATATTAAAAGGTTAGATGGTGTAGTGGGCCAGGGCGTGGAAACAATTCCTTAGGATGTATGACAATGAGCTGGAAAAGTCACACAAAGAAAAACTTGTAAATTTTTAAATTTATATTGTCCAGTATGACTCAGGTTCATTTAATCATGATTTAGATATATTAGTAATTTCATTTCTAAAATTGCTTCTAACTACTAAAATTCTTAACAAATGAGTCTGATTAGTGGTACCTTAAAAGGCTAGCTACAGAAATGATTTTTATCACTATAACTAAAACATTTTATAAATTTTGTATATTTAAAAATATACATTGTACATGGGACCTAACTAAAAATCATTGACACTATTGTTTGCCCACATCAGTCAGTTTTATCATACAGTTAAAACTGTAACTTCATTTAAAAAAGTCTCATTTTAGGATGATCTAAAGTTCAAGACTCTCGTGTGTGGCAAGTTAATATATAGCAGTGGTTCTCAACCTATTGCCGTGACCTCGCAATACAGTTCCTCATGTTGTAGTGACCCCAAACCAAAAAATAATTTTGGTGGCTACTTCAAAACTGTAATTTTGCTACAGTTATGACTCGGAATGGCTTTAGGTAACCCCTGTGTTTTGGTCGATCGACCCCTGCCGGGGTCGTGGCCCACAGGTTGAGAACCGCTGATATATAGCCTCATAATAGAAAAACATCATTTACATGATAAAGGTCTGTACAGTTGAGTGGTTTTGCTTTTGTACTGTACTTTCTGTCCGTAGTCACGACATTTTCACCATGATGTGCTCTATTCTGTTATTTCGTAGCCTGCTTTTTCTATGCAACACAATGTGATCATTTCTCAATACACATACACATTTCTCTCTGTGACATCACATTGCTGTCTCTTACTGCCCAGCCTCAATACTGGGTGTTTGTTTAGTGAACCCCTCATCACCAGACATTTAGGTGGTTTCCAAATCTCTGATCTGCTTGCGTGTTGATGGACCTTCTTGTAACTCAGTCTTTTCCTGAATATCTAATAAGCCCCTGGGGCTGAGTTCCCAGAATCCTGGATCAAAGAGTGCGCACATTTTTTAAGGCTGACCGTCCTTTAGATAGGTTAATTGATTTGCTCTCCCAGCACCTGTCCTTAGACATAGGACAATAACGTTTTTCTTTTTCATTTCTTTTGATGTGATCCTATAAAATATCTTCTTGTTTTAATTTGCCAGCTTGGGTGAACTTAACATGTTTATTTGGTCTCTTTAACCAGTGAGCCATCCTAGGTTAAAGATGTTTATTTTCTAAAAATGGAATGTGGATGGTTTGGGGGTGATCAGCTTTAAAAAAAAAAGTGTAAGAGGAAACATTTCATTTTTTTGTTTTTGAATATTTCCATCCAGCAAGAACTAAAAGTTTTGTTCAATGTGGTACCTGTATCACAGTTAAAATCCCTTGGAGGTGATCTATTCATATGAAGATCATTTCTAACACAGACTGAGGACAAATGATCTGGTAAAATTTAAGGTAGAGCTTGGAGATGCTCCAGCAGCATCTCCTAACTCCATCTGTGTCCTTGGAACTGCTCCATATCTTAAATACACGCCCAAAGGCAAACTGTATGGTAGTTATACAAACATTCTGCAGGAGAAGCACTTGAGGCCTTCCTTTCAATCAAACCTATATGGGAGTTGCCACCGGCAAGTGGCTGTAATTATGGGGACACTGAAAGAGGCTATTTGAAATTGGAGCTCTCCAACAATGTCCAGGATTTGTGACTTCAAAAAGTAGATTACGCCGTTAAGTCCCAGGGCTCTCATGTTCTATTTTTATAGCACATATGAAGATAAAGTCAAATTAGAGTTTTTCAGATTTAAATCAGGTGTGTGTGTGTGTGTGTGTGTGTGCGCGTGCGTGTACATGTGCCCACATGTGTGTGCCTGAGTGGAAAACAGTGGACTAATGTCTGTGGCTCAGAATCCACAATGAGTCACAAAGATTTGCGTATGAAGTAAATTCAGTTTGTGAAGCTCCGCTTCTGCCCATGCATTCTGGAGCTCGCAGCTCCAAACATGAGCTTGGAACTGGAAAATTCACTGGTCTAAAACAGGACAGATTTACATGCTTAAAGGCTAACGATTTTATCCGTCACTCCTAATAGATGTATTACAGGAACACATTGCTTTTACTGATTTTTTTCATCTATTTTTTCCAGGTTAAATATACCTAAAGAGAGCTTGATTCCACTTACAAAACAGGACCAAATGAAGCTGGACAGTATCTTGAAGAGACCTTATGTTACCTGCCAACCATTTTGGAGAAAAGAGGTATCTGTTTATTTTTATAATTTAAGTATTGTATAGTCTCATTACCCTGCACATTAGTAACAACTATTCACATAGTGCTTTGAAAATGCCCATGACATTTTATGTAACCAGCATTAGTGTGGTGTGGTAGTAAGTAAAGGTTGAAATTAAATCTGTGAAAGCTAATAGCTGAGGTCAGCTAGAGACAGAAGGTTTATTTTACCCTTATCAGGCTCATTTATCTTTTTTCAGTAGGTTGTACCATAGTTTACAGGAAAAAAAATACAAATTCCAAGCTCAGTCCTACTTATTGAACATGTAGCAGATCTAAAATATTCTAGCTGACTCACCCACAAGACTCTTCCTTCTGGTTCTGTGCAGTCCACCATGTCTAGATCGAGCATGCTGTTGAACTAACAGAACTGCAGCCCTGTGCTGTAACTCTCCTTTTACTGTATTGACAGATGGAAACTATGGCAGATGCTAAAATGAAGGCAGAAATCCAAGCTTTGGCCTCCCTGTCCTCGGATTACCTTTCTAGAGTATACTTACCCAACAAATTAAAGTTTGGAGGGTGGTTATGAAGTCATAAGGCTTACTATTAGCTGGTGAGCCCCATCATGGAAAGGCTATAGATCCTTAACTCCATAAAGGCAGAACAAAATTATCTTCCACTATATGTTTTGCCAAAACAAATGCTATACTCTAATTTTCCTTAGAAGGCTCATTTATCCTCTACAGAAATTGGCTGCTACCCAATTTGTAAAATAAATTATTAAAGAATACTATTTTGACTTTGAAATTATCGTAGAATGTTTTACATGTCATAAAAGTCTAAGATATTTTCTTTGTCTTCTATAATATAACTAATGTAAGGCTGAGGTATTTTTATAATTAATAATAATAAATCATAAATTTGAGATGTAAAGCAATTCATGTCTGGTGGTTTCTTCCTTTATCTTTTGCCTTCATGGTATAGTGATCATAGTATAGGAGCTATGCTCCACTAATTTGCTTGTGAAACTAGTAAAATTCATTAGGGACAACCACTGGGATTGGTGCACTCTGGTGCTTTTCCTTGCTCTGTCTTGAGTGCCTTTATAAGGATGATGCTCACCTGAAAATATCTCTTGGGTGTGTAACAGATAACCGCCCAAAATCAAGAACCTGGATTCTTCTGTAGCCGAGGACCATAGAAGAAAGGCCTTCTTCAGATTTAAGAGTGAAGAAAGCCCCAGATTTTAATAAGGCACTTCTCTAATAGTAATGACCATTCATGTTTATAAACCTTTTTTTTTTTTTTTTTTTTTTTTTGTATTTTTTAGGGAAAGGTCTACAGGGTGTTCAGGGTCTCACTACTAGATTGAACTCATAGTGATCTGCCTGTTCACAGCCTCCCAAGAGCTGGGATTACAGGCATGCACCACCACACCCAGTGTCAATTGCCAGCTCAGTGTGCCCTGGGGGGCAGGGCTGGCATAGTTGGCTTGGGAATTGAATCCCAGGCCCCTGTGCCTGCTTGTAGGTGTTTTAGTCCGCTGAGCTATTTGGCTGGCCCTTATAAACCTATTTTAATTTTATAAAAAGTTTTGTTATTTTACTGGGTAATGTTAGTAAATCTTTCACTGTGATGAAATTATCTTAAAATTATCAGCAACCAAATGCATAGGTGTTATTTCAGAAAACTTCCCAGTGCCTAATGCTGCTCATGTGTGGCCTGGTTTTGTTCTCCCAAAACCTTGTGGTTACTCATAACTCTACACAGTAGCTTATAAAAGACAAACCTGTTACTTGTCCAGAACCACAGCAGCATGAGGGGATAATGTTACTTCCAACTTCAGGACCAAGTCTGGCTACAGAACATGCAGGGCCTGGCTAGCCACTGTGGTACACTGCTGTGATTGGGTACTTAGGAGACCGAGGCAGGAGGACTCCCCAGGATTCCAGGGTGAGCTTGGGCTATGTAGTGAGAACCTGTCTCATAAAACAACAACAACAAAAATGCAGGCCCCAGTGCAAAATATCAATAGAGAAGGGGCTAGTTCCAAAGATTAAGCCAAGCAGGGCCCTTCTTAGGCTAGGGTCCTCTGTGACTAGATGAGGTTGTACATTTGTGAGCCTGTCCCTGCCCAAAAGGTTGTGGTAAGGATTAAATTAAAAGATATAGTAAGAAGACTAGGGGGCCAGAGAGACAGCTTCGTGACACAAATGCCTGCCTAACAAGTAAGTGCAAGGTTATGAGTTCGAACCCCCCACACACACACACAAAAATAAGACTGGGTGTAGTGGTACACACCAGTAATCCCAGCACTTGGGAGGCTGAAACAGTAAAATCACTACGAGTCTAATCTGTGTAGTGAGAGTCTGTAGACCTTGTACTAAATACAAAAAAAGATATAACAATAAAAGAAAATATTTAGATAGCATTTATTTTCTTCTAGGTATTTTTCAAGGTGTTCTGCAAATATTCTTTTCCATGCCCATCTGAGCTAAATACTTTTTATTATCACCCCCATTTTTCAGATGGAAATATAAATATATAGAGAGCTTAAATCGCTTTCCCAAGGTCACATGACTAAGTTTAGGCCTGAGCATCTGTATTCCACGACACCAGCATGTGCGAAGTGCTCCACACATAGGCTGGTGTGCACACTGCTAGAGAAAGGTCTGCATTGCATTGTGGGCCAGGTGCCAAGTCAAGGTCTCCTAATGCCACACCTGTGACATTGATAAATACCTTCAGTTCCTTGGACACACAGATACTAAACACTTCAGTTTAAAAAACATTCTGGCGTGCTGTTAATGTGACTTACTTGTGAAACTATCAAAAATTCTATGGCTAGGGAGATAACTCAGGGCCATAAGCACCCACCTGGCCAGCACAAGGTCCTGAGTTTGATCCCCAGGCAGGCCATGACAACCTGGCACTGGGCATGGTGGCACATGCCTGTACTCCCAGGACCAGGGAGACAGAAAACAGGAAAGTCACTGCAAGTTCAAGCTGTAGTGACACCCTGCATAAACACAAGAAAAAAACTAAGTAAGATTTATTCATCTCAAACTTTTTCTTTACATTTCTACCATAATCTCTTAACATGTAATAAAGAGGAAATTACCACATTACACATACGTATAACCCAGCAAACATCTGGATTAGGGTAGACTGTCAGAAGTGGGAAGGAGTAACAAATCTACAATAGTTGTCAAATTTGGAAATACATTCGAAAATAGTTTGCAGTTAAATCACCTCAAGCTTATGATCTGAAGTTAACTTAAAATCATTTTAAATTATTTGGGAAATGAATATGGAAAGAGCAACATATATTTTAGTTTGGCTTTCCTTCCTGTTTTTATTGGATGCAGATGAAAACACAATGCTAGTATGTATTTGGGAACCATCTAGAATTCTAATCATAAAATTTATTTCCAAAACAGAGTACTGTAAAATAGCAATTTAAAATAAGTGACAACAGATATTCCTTCCCCTGCCATCTCTTTTATCTATTTTTAATATTTCCATATTTTAATCTGGGAAGAATATTGAACTAGAATCTGTTTGTAGTTAAAATGAACAGAGATAGAAACCAGTACCACATAAAGATTTTCAGAGATTCTTGGTTTTCCTTAAGGATTCATAGTGGCCCTCATAAAATAAAAGCTGCTTGTATTATCCAGTTTTCTGGGAAATTTAACTGTCATCCTGGATGATGCTAAGTGATTTCAGAAGTTACCATTTTGTGGGCTTTGTTCAAAGATAAGTAAGCTGGGCATGGTGGCACACTCCTGTAATCCCAGCACTTGGAGAGGCTGAGGCAGGAGGATCAGTGTGAGTTTGAGACCAGCCTGGGCTACAAAAGTGAACTCAAGCCCAGCCTGAACTGCATAGCAAAACCCTATCTCAAAAAGACAGAAAAAAAAAAAACAAAAACAAAAAACAAAACAACAACAACAACAAAAAAAACACAGAAGTGAAGAGCTTCATGATGTCAGCACTGGCTTGGTGATGCTGAAAGAAACAGAAGCTTTCAAAGCTAAGCCGCATGTACATGGGCATTACAGTTTTCAGGGCAGTCTATTTGGTACCAGAAATCAAACTCAGGACCCTGCACTTGGCAGGCAGGCACTCACGCTGTGGAGCTGTATCCCCAGCCTGAGTAGAATGTTTCTGTGGTAACATACTGAGCAACTCTTTAAATTCTGGCTCAGTGGTTTCTATGCTCCAGGTCAGGCTCCTCCTCAGCACCAAAAAAATTCTCATAAAAAAGCCAAGTCTGCCCTCTGCTGGCAGAAGTTCAGTTTTTCAACTCCGACAATTCTGGGTGAAATTTCCTTACACTTGTCAGATGCTCAAGCCCCTGACCTACCTCCCTGGTCTGAGACTGAGTACTTGGGACAAGAGTCTGTGTTAGATGCCCTAATTCCCTGTAAAGTTACAAGTAATGTGTGTGATTTTTCTATCACATTCTTCACAAAGATGTAAGCCAACATATTAAAACGTTGTAAATAAAATGTCAAACTTAGTATCATTTCAAATGAAAAGCAGTTGGCACTAAAATGGTAAATATTTTTACTCACTAAAAAGTGGAATAAAAATAAGCTGTAGTTTTTAGTGGGGTAAACCTGGCACTTGAGAGGCTGAGGCAGGAGGATCACCATAAGTTTCAGGTCATCTGGCCCATAGACCAGGACCCTGTCTCAAAAACCTAAACAAAACAAAAGAAATAAAAACTATGGTCTGTCATAAATAATCACATGTGTAAAAAATGGCAGAAAAGTTTACTCTTGTGAGTACATCCACATCCAAAATTCAAAGCCGAGGGCCCAGCAGGATGGCTCAGTGGTCTAAAGCGCCTGCTTGGGAAAGCTTGGGCGGCTGTAGGGAGCGTGGTTCAATCCCCGGCACCACATGCTGCACCAGCCCTGCCCTCGGCTTGGGCTGAGGCGGCCATAAAAATGAGTGAATAAACAAACAAAGGTTCTGAAACAAGAAAAAAATAAATAAAATAAAAAATTATTTAAAACAAAACAAAACAAAATTCAAAGCCAAATATTTTTCTATTAAAAACCTATACAGTATAACTCAGTAGCCATTTTCCTATTGATTTTGTGTGTGTGTGTGTGTGTGTGTGTGTGTGTGTGTGTGTGGTACTCGAGATTGAACTCAGCACTTATTCCACTGGGCTATCTCTCTGGCTCAGCAAATTTTGTTGACCTCCCTCCTTTTATTTTTATTTTTTTAGACAGGGTCTTACCGGATAGTTTGGGCTGGCCACACCTGTCCTTCTTTTTTTAAATTTTTTTTTTTTTTTTTTTTTTGCGGGACCAGGGTTCAAACTCGCAACCTTGCACTTGCCTGGCAGGCACCTGTGCCTCGGAGCTATATCCCCAGCCCTTCACACCTGTCCTTCTGCCTCAGCCTCCCAAGTACTGGGATTGTAGGTGTGTGCCACAACCAACTGATCTCTCTTCTTTCTAGGAAGCAGGTAAGATGAATTGCCACAGTCTGCCCAGTGAGGGTTTGAGTCACATTTGGGGCAGGCTGCTTGAGTTCAGTTCTACCCTTACTCGCTGCCCTCTGTGCCTGAGACAAACTACCATGACACAGATCATGTGACATTAGTCCTGCCAAGTGCATTTCAGAGGCAGGCAGAAGTGGGAGTTGTGAAGAGTGAGCACCGGCTGCTGCTGCTGCGCGGGGTACACATGGGCAGATGCCCATTCTATATCTTGGAACAGCAGGAAGCGATGGCTGCATCAGAGAATCACCCAGGAGCTTCTAAAACACATGGATCTCCTGAGTTCCGCCCCGGACCTACCAAGTCAGGATCTCTGAGGATGTGGTCCAAGCATCGAGTTTTTTAAAAGTTCCCTGTGATTCTAAATGCTTGACCAAGATTCCTGGTACTTAAGTGTGGGGGCCAAGCCTGGCCACTTCTGCAAGGTGCTTGACAGAAAGGAGGGCTCTTAGGCTCCCCCAGGACCTAGGGAATCTGCATGTACAAGGCCTCATAAACCCTAAAGCTCTCCGAGGTCAATGCACAACACCACACCTAGTAGTGAGGAGAACAGGGCATGCGTTAGACAACCTCTCCAGCTCCCTTTCTAGTGGTCCTCCCATCCTGACTCCCTCCTACATACCAGTCTGTAGGCAGCATGTGTGAGAGCCATTGTAACAGACCCTTGTTACCTAAAAACTATAGGAAGTCACTGATTTGCACTTAACTCCTGCACTGGACTCCAAGAGACCAAAAATTCTAAACAAAAACAAAAGCCGCTCTATAAATACTGTTTCCATGTCACCAAACTGTAACAGTTCTCTTAACCTCCAAAATATCAAACAAATCAAGATAACAGCCAAGTTTCCTAAATAGACAAATTTCAATTGGCACAGTAATAAAGTTCCTTCCTTCTGCTTTGTTCCTTACCAAAAACAACAAAAACTTGATGCTTGTTGTAACCTGACGCTAACCAATCAGTTATTATCCTGTGACCCTTTGTCCCACTTTACAAGGAGCCAATCCACTTTTTATTCTATTCCCAGGATGCAGTCTGTCTCTGAAACCACCTTTTTCTATTTAGTTCATTGAAACACTCATTCTAAGATCTCTAGCTAGATTGGCTTTCATTTCGTCTTCTGACTCCTTTAATATTTTTATGCAACGATATACAGTATGTGTAGCAAGAGGCTTTTCGCCTGTACCTTCACTCAAACCTAATGAGGAATAGGCCGGCAAGTTAGGAATTAACCCACAACCCAGAAGCGGCAGAAAAGGAGGGATCCAGGCGCGCTCGGGAGTCCCCGGGCGCCTCGGTCAGCAAAAGGGCAGCTTTTCCAAACTGGCAGTAATACAACTTTTTTTTTTTTTTTTTTTTTTTTTTTTGAGACAGGGTCTCGCTATGCAGTTCAGACTGGCCTTGAGCTCACTTTTGTAGCCCAGGCTGGTCTCAAACTCACACCGATCCTCCTGCCTCAGCCTCCCGAGTGCTGGGATTACAGGTGTGCGCCACCACGCCCGGCTATTAATACAATTTTTTGAAGGCGGTTAAACGTGTCAAATATTTCCGCTAGCCCGAGATGCACATCCACAAAAACAGTCAATTAACAGTCTGCAGCAACTTCCCACCAACTCACAGACTGCTGGCACCAGGACGTCTCTTGACGCCAATATCTCTTCTGCGCATGTGTCTTCACCGAGCGGAAGGAGGAGGTTTCTAACGGCACTTTTCGCGCGACGCCGGAAGTGTTTGAGGGCGCATGCGCGAGGGTTCCGCACTAATTGGGCAGTTTCTTCTGTTACTGGTTTGAGGAGACCCCCTTCTAGGGGCTTGGGGTCTCCGCACGTCCACCTCGTCCCTTTCTTTTCCGCGCCTGAGCGGTGTGCGGACTTCACCTTCCTTTCAGCGAACCGCCGCCGCCTTCCCGTCCCGGCGCGACTCTCAGGTAGGTCCTGTATGCGTTCCCTCCTTGTCGCGGTCATGGCGCCGGCGGAGGCCAGAGCCCCCGGCGTGGAGTGCCTCGTTGTGAGGCGCTGGGGGACGAGCGGGCCTAAGGACCGAGCTTGCGAGGGACGGTGGGAAGGTTAGTCAGAGCGGGAAGGAGTTTTGCGGGTTAATCTTGTCGCTTTCCTAGTGGGGAAACGGAGGCTCTACTAAGGTTATACTGAGTTGAAGTCGCCGTTTGTCGCTTCTGCCGTTCCTCAGAACTCGGGCTTCTCAGACGGATGTAACCTCCTCGGAGAAGTCATTCCTGTACGGTCTTGTACGGAAAGGCATTTTCCCTGTTAGCAGTTTTCCTGTAGATTTACCAGTCAGAAATTAGATATCCTCGCCCACGATTCGTCGCACGCGCGCTAGATGCGAGATCCCTGAGGATCTCGGCGGCGGGACTGGGTGCTCTCCGGGGAGGAGTCGCGAGCGGCCCGGCCCCAGAAGCGAGCGCGCGCGTGGGAACAAGGGCTGGGGTTTGTTATTTTTTATTTCTGTTTCGGGGGTGTTTTTTTTTTTTTTTTTTTTTTTTTTTTTT
>PVJA010003568.1:0-42987 GCA_004027025.1 Myocastor coypus | reverse complement strand
TAGGGAAGCTTCGAAGTGATTTTTTTTTTTTTTTAATCCAAGCCTGACCACTCTATCAAAGTATAACTTACACAGCATGAAATCCACCCAGTTAAGGTGCATGTTTTGATGAGTTGGGAAAGCTTTATATAGTCGTCTAAATGTCACCACAGTTCGATAGAGGAACACTTGCATCGCCCCAAGAAGTTCAGAGGACATAACTTTTGAACTTGGAGCCCAAGATCTTAAGCTAGAGCTGTGTAGAGGTGCTAGAGGGCAGTAAGGACGGAGGGAAGGGGAAGGTGCTTGCGCACACCAGCTTGGCCTTGCCTCACTGACCTTTGTCTAGGGCCCTGCAGGAACATCTCTAATGGCGGACGTGAAGGTTGGGTTTGGGGATGGAGCAGAAATGACCAGAAGACTATTGTGAGCCAGGCTTGTAGCCTACAGTTTTAATCCCACCTATTCAGGAGCCTGAAGCAGGAGGATCACTCTCTCTCAAAATGAAATTGAATAAGGGCTGTGGATGCAGCTCAGTGGTACAGCACTTTGTTAGCTTACAGAGGCCTTAGATTCAGTCTTTAGATCCAGTTGCAAAATATAAAAGAACTGCCAGGCCTGGTGGCACAAGCCTGTAATCCCAGCACTTGGGAGGTGGAGGCAGGAGGATCAGTGCGAGTTTGAGACTAGCCTGGACTCAAGGTGAGTCTGATCTGCATAGTGAGACCCTGTCTCAAAATAGGCAATCAATAAATTAAAAGAAAAGAACTGTCTCAGTCACTGTGTGCAAGATGTTCACTTAAGCCTCGTAACTGAAGTCCCTGTTTGTGTTTATCTTATTTTAGGTGAGGATCAAAACTCAGGAACTATCCAGAGCGGGTGGTGGTTGGTGTCTGAGTCCTTGCAGAGTCCCTGTTGCTCTTTGGCTTCTTGGGTCATGCAGCCAGTGGGTGATTTGAGGGCAGAGAGGTGGTTGCACAGGATAGTTGTCTTGGTTAGCAAGCACTGTGTGTCACCCACGATCAGGGTCCTTTTGGAGTGACTGAGGTGGTGGGCTTCTGGGTGAAGGAGTTTGCTAACAGTACCAGAATTCAAAGTGTGACATCAGTGTATGTGAGTCCTTAGATATTGGACATTCTCCTTGGAAGGAAAAAAAGGAAAGTTGTTTATTGTGCCCTTGTGTTCTAGACACAATGCACTGCACTTTCTATGTGATCTGATGTGATTTTCAGAGCAGTCTTGAAAAATGTGCAGGATTTATTTTAAGAGCAAGAAGAAGAAAAAAAAACAACAACAACAACAAAAAAAAAAAAGAGCAAGAAGATGAGGCCTGGTGAGATTAGGGTTCCAGCTCTGGTGAATAGCAGAGGTTCCTTCAATTCTGAGTGGCCTGGTAGGCAATGATGCCCAAGAAAAAACCACAGGGAGATTCTTGCCAAGTGAATGACCACAACCGAATGCTAGATCTTTTGGCACTCAAGCAAGCCAAAGTAGATTCTTTTGTTGAAATTCCTCAAGCCAGGTGTGGTGGTGCACACCCACAAGCCCAGCACTTGGGAGGCTGAGGCAAGAGGGTCGCCTCAGCTTTGAGGCCAGTCTGGATTACGTGGTGCATTTAAGCTAACTGTATGCAGAGACTAGAGTGCCAAAATAAGAACAGGAACTTCTAGATTTTTTAAACAATTCAATGGAGTATTTATATCATTCTTTTTTTGAGAGAGAGAATAAATAATAAAAACATTAGAAATGATACAGAATTTCACCAAACAAGATGATAGGAATTCAACAGTGATTGTTATATTGCGTATTGTTGTCTTCAAATTAGTTGTTCAGATTGCCAGATATAAGCATGCAAAATTGCCCAAAAAATTTTTTTAAAGAAGAAAAAAAATGTAGCATTAATGGCTTCTTTCAGTAGACCAGTAGAAATCAGCTCTACAATAATCCCAGCTATCCTCTGTGTGTGTGTGTGTGTGTGTGTGTGTGTGTGTATTTTTTTCCTTTTCTCCTTTCCTTTATTCCAGTTAATCCCTCCCTTTGAACAATTTCTTTTTCTTTCCCAGTATCAATATATTGTATCTTTTAGGTTTTATTTACCGTTTCAGGTTCTTACTCTTGTGTTTTTGGTATATGGTTCAGTGTCTTGCTATGTAAAGAATGACCAAATTTATTCTCTAGATAATGGCTATATTAGTAGGGGAATTAATATTGAGCATATGGGAATGTGCCAGTCTTTTTAACTTTCTGTAAATGTGAAACTGTTCAAAAATAGAAAGCTGCTTACTTTATTGGAGCCAGGGAGATAGCTCAAGGGTACAAGTGCCTGCTGGCAAATGCAAGGTCCTGAGTTTGATCATTGGTTCCACAAAAAAAGAAAGAAAGAAAGAAAAAGAAAGAAAGCTGCTTACTATTAATTTTAATCTGAAGAGAGAAGCCTAGAATAGCTCATACTGGGGTGTAGTATTTTTTTAATTGCATTTCACTGATGTGTTACTTAAGAAAGGAGCTGTCCCTCACATTTTCCACTTCACTTTTAGAGCTAAAATGAGTCTGTTTGGAACAACCTCTGGTTTTGGAACTGGCGGCACCAGCATGTTCGGCAGCACAACCACAGATAATCACAACCCTATGAAGGTACCACATAAAGCTGGGCAGAGTTTGTGGAATGAGTTCAGGCCAGAGTTTTCCACACTGTGACAGGAAGAGAAAAAGATGGCCTGGGAGCTGCCTGTGGGGCGAAAGGTCTGAAACTGTCTAGCCATGCCTTCTGGAGCCTTGGAGCTCAAGAGCACCTGTCTCCGGGCAGTGTCCCTCTCCTCACTTTCCAGGTCTCCAGAATCGCTGAGGGTGTTGCTGGAAGATCCCCCCCAAGGATGGCAGAATTGGGGTTTCTATAGTAGGGGACGGTCAGGACAGGCAGTAGCTAGGACCAAGCACCCAAGGTAGGAGCGAACTGGTGGGTGGTAAACATGAGTTTGGGCCTTTCACTTAGAGTCTGCTTCTTGTTCTGGAAGTGGTGATACTTTGTCTGACTTGTTTATTATTCCTCTCTTTGCTCAGAGTAAGGCAAATCTGATTTGGTTTTTGAGACAAGGAAAGTCCATCCAGATATGTTTAGTGAGGAAAAAAAAGCAGTTTGACACTGTAATGGTGTGCCCTGTGTGACATTGGTTTTCCCTCCCCAGGACATTGAAGTAACATCTTCTCCTGATGACAGCATCGGGTGTCTGTCATTCAGCCCACCAACCTTGCCGGGGAACTTTCTTATTGCAGGATCCTGGGCTAATGATGTAAGTGCTTCCCAAGGGCATCTTCTGTTAGTCCTGAGTCTTGGTGGACCAGGTTGCCTTCCCCTTTCCCTCTACTCTATGCCACCTAAGGCTGAATATGTGGCCTTCTTTAAGAAAGCAATGTAGACACTGTGAGCCCTTCTGGGGGAAGACGTTAGCAATCACGTACGTGTTGCTCAAAGAGATGTATGCTAGTCCAGTATCTTGTAGAATATTCCTAAACCAAATTGATCTTTGAAAAGGAATGTTACCCATGGTAGTGTATACAAATTTCCTTTCTTCCCATCCTGAAAATGTTCTTCAGGTATTTGTTCAATGTTTTTGGTCTTAGACAATCACACAAATCCTGTGTGATCATTATAATTTCTCATGTAGATATAGAAGAATCAGTTGTAGTATATAAGAACTGGTAGAAAAATTAGAATGGAGCCGGGCATGGTGGCGCACGCCTGTAATCCCAGCACTCAGGAGGCTGAGGCAGGAGGATCAGTACAAGTTCGAGACCAGCCTGAACTGCATAGTGAGACCCTGTCTCAAAAAAAAAAGAAAAGAAAAGAAAAGAAAAGAAAAGAAAAATTAGAATGGAATGTGAAGAGATCCTTCATAAAAAGTAAGCTAAAACTATTCAGCCACATGCATAATCAAAAAGAGACTGATACTGCTTACTGTTTTATTAGAGTTTATCTTTGCAATAGCTAATGAGCTTCCTGCCACTTCCATGTTACCAGGCACAGTTCTGAGCTGTGGAGAAGTGAAATGATAGCCGAGGCTGTCTCTGCATGGCAAGGCTAGGCTGCTGGTTGTCAGGGTGCTCAGGGTGCATGCCTGGCATCACCTGATATCGCAGATGACTTTCTGCTAGTGAAAGTGTAAAAGTCGCAGCATTTAAAAGCATTTATGATAGCCGGGCGTGGTGGCGCACGCCTGTAATCCCAGCACTCGGGAGGCTGAGGCAGGAGGATCAGTGCGAGTTCGAGACCAGCCTGGGCTACAAAAGTGAACTCAAGGCCAGCCTCAACTGCATAACGAAACCCTGTCTCAAAAAGACAAAAAAAAAAAAAAAAAAGCATTTATGATGGCTTTCTGATGGGATACCACTGTAAATGTTTTTAGGAAAGATTTCCAACTAGCCTGCAGTTGGGAGGCAGATGAGGGTACAGGGAGAATAAGGGGAGAACAAGATGGAAAGAAGTCAAGGTTGAGCAACTTGGATTTCTGTGTAGTTTCCGAAAGAGTTCTTTTTATTTGCTGCTAAATGTTAGAAAATTGTTTAAAGATGAATAGCATAGTGATATGAGTGAGAAAAGCTATGGTTACAAAGTATAATCTAGTTATCTCAAGAAAATACGGGTACATTGAAGGAAGTTTTTTTTTTGTTGTTGTTGTTTTTTTCTAAGGGAAGGGTCTACAGGGTGTTCAGGGTCTCACTTCTAGATCACTCATAGGGATCCACCTCTTTACAGCTTCCCAAGAGCTGAGAGTACAGGAGCACACCACCATGCCCAGTCTCAGTTGCTATCTCAGTGTGCCCCAAGAGCAGGGTTGGCATGGCAGGCTCAGGGATTGAACCCCCGGCCCCTGCACCTGCTTGCAGGTGCCTTAATCTGCTGAGCTATTTGGCTGGCCCTGAAAGAAGATTGAAAGCATAAAGAACTGTTAACCATGACGTGTTAGAAGTCGAATGATTTGTTTTCTTATATTTAAGGAATCCTTGAAGTAAAATACCATTCTTTGTAGACGGGGAAGTGTGTTGGGTTTTTGGACAGTAACATATAGTGGCATATATTAGTGCTGTGAATTGCTCCATGCTTGCTGACTTGTCTCATTCCCACAGGTTCGCTGCTGGGAAGTACAGGACAACGGGCAGACTATTCCAAAAGCCCAGCAGATGCACACCGGGCCCGTCCTCGATGTCTGCTGGAGTGATGTACACCTCCCTCCATTTCTGTTGTTCTCTTCAGCCTTTTAGTTCTGTATAATTCTGAATACTTAGTGGCCTAAATACAAGTGCAGGTTATGTGCCCCATAATCTGAAATGGTTGAGGCCAGAAGTGTATTAGATTTTGAAATTTCTAGATTTGGGACTATTTTGCATAGGCTTTCCTGTCTGAGTGTATCTAACTGGGTGAGTAGTGGATAGCACTGAAAAAAATTATGACATTGTCAGGTGTAATGGCATATGCCTGTAATCCCAGCACTTGGGAGGCTAAGATCCTAGGATCAACACAAGTCCAAGGCCAACCTTGACTTTATACTGACTTCAGGGCCAGCCTGAACCATTTAACAAAACTCTATAACAAACTGAGAGGACTGCTGCTGGCCCAGCCCCCAGGGTGCGCTGAGACTGGGCATGGAGGCATGTGCCTTGTAATCCCAGCTCTTGGGAGGCTGTAAATAGGTGGATCACCACCAGTCTGATCTAGTAGTGAGACCCTGAATATCCCGTAGACCCTTCCCTAAAATACACACACAGATACGCGCACACACAGAAACTAAGAGGAAAAAAAATGAAATATTTTATTAGTTTTATACTTGATCTTTGTGTCCACACTGTGAGAATTCTAAATTTCTTAACAAGAGTGCTGTAGTTTATTGATGCCCTTACTGTTTGTTTTAGTAAGATAATCTCTAAAAACATTTCTTTTGTTAAAAAATGATTTTTACTGACTTTTTTTTTTTTTTTTTTTTTTTGTATTTTAGGGAAAGGTGTACAGGTTGTTCAGAGTCTCACTACTAGATTAAACTCATAATGATCAGCCTGTTTACGGCCTCCTACAAGCTGGGATTATAGGCGCATACCCCAAGGGCAATGCCAGCATAGTGGGCCGGGGGATTGAACGAACCCTCAGTCCCTGCACCTGCGTGTAGGTGCTTTAATCTGCTGAGCTATTTGGCCAGCCTTTATTGACATTTTTTTTTTGTGTGTGTGTGTGTGTGTGTGTGTGTGGGATGAGGGTTCGAACTCACGACCTTGCACTTGCCCAGCAGGCATTTGTGCCTCGGAGCTATCTCCCCAGCCCTTTATTGACATTTTAAGCAAAGGATTAAAAAACTTGTTGAAGCCCCTGTCTTTACACTATGAGCTTTTTATATACATATAATTTTTGTTTTCAGTTATTAGAGATTAAACTCATGATACCATCACTGAGCTGTAGTCCACTTTTTAAACTTTTTGTTTTGATGCTGGGTCTCACTAAGTAGCCCACACTGGGTTCAGACTTGTAGCCATTCTGTCTCAGCCTCCTACTATGAGCTCAGCCTCCTGTGAGGTGGGCTCACAGGAGTGCATTGCTATACCCAAATAGCATATTATTATTTGTTTATTTATTTATTTATTTTTTGGGGGGCAGGGTTTGAACTCACGACCTTGCCAGGCAGGCACTTGTGCCATGGAGCTGTCTCCCCAGCCCCCTTTTATTATTATTATTAATTATTATTTGTATGTGGGGGGGTTTTGAGGCAGAGTGTCGCTATGCAGTTCAGGCTGGCCTTAAGCTCACTTTGTACTTCAGGCTGGCTTCGAACTCGGTGATGTTCCTGCCTCAGACACCCGAGTGCTGGGATTATGTGCTAAAGCTGTTTTAAATTAGAATTTTTTTTTTTTATTTTTATTTTTTTTGGTGGGACCAGGGTTCGAACTCACGACCTTGCACTTGCCCAGCAGGCACTTGTGCCTCGGAGCTATCTCCCCAGCCCTAAATTAGAAATTTTTATTATCACAAAATCCTAGAGGGGGAAAAATATGTTTCTCTTACCATCATACCTTGACACTTGAGTGCTTTGAAACTTGTCTTTTCAGTACTCTATTTTGATGCAAAAGCTTTGTCCTCGTACTTGCCTTTTGTTTCGTACTGGAAGTACAGGCTAGAATGTATTGGTGTCACTTGTTGTGTGGCTTGCTGCTCCTTCCAGCCAAGGTAGTTTGTTTGATATTTATTGCATTTCCTGGAACCAGTCATGTGATAGCTTAAAACGGACTGAGCAAGTGGTTTTTATTTTTATTATTTTTGCCCCATTCCTGAATATCTGAGGTTATCCCCCCCTTTTTTTAAATTTATTTAATTTTTTTTTTTTTTTCATGAGACACCTCCACAATTTATTTGGATCTCCAAATGTTCACAATGCAAGGTCTGCTAGTATCTGTGAATGCTCACAACTCAAATGTTCACAAGTCATGATCTTCCTGTAATGAATGACAGAAAAATAGGTCCCGTACACACCATACTCTAATCCCTGTCCTTTCTAACATAATTATTCATTTGTTTTTTGGGTTTTTTTTTTAAATTATTTTTTTATTATTAAATTTAACAATGGCTATATTACATGTTTTCATCATCAGATCAGTTTAGATTGATAGATATAGGTATATAAGATTGATCAAATAATTAAACATTAACACTTTCAATAAACATTTTTTTTTTCTTTTCCCCTTTTTTTTAATAGTTGACACATTGTTTTTGGGTGTTTTTTTTTTTTTTTTTCCAATGATCCTGCTTTGTTTTTTTCCCCCAGTTGAGAAGAGTATGGTGATAAAGTGACTTCACAGAGAGCCAGTGGGGCTTTGCAGGGGGTTGAGGCACCTGGGGGCCCCCTGGCACTGTGGAGAGGCATCAGCTCAGCAGAGTCTAGGGGAAGCAGGAGACAGATGGGCCATGATCTTAGCTTCAAGGCCCCTGTCTGAGTCTTCATACTTTTCTTTGTGCAGTCAAATGTAATTAGGTTATTTCATTAGATTTCATTTAGGAGGTATTTGTTAGGCATGCAGTCAAGTTGAACCTTGTTCGTGTATGGTTCTGTCATTTGAGGAACACATAGTCACATTTGAGATGTAGAGCAGATCATCAGCTCCGAGTTCCCTCCTGCCCCTTTGTAGCCAAATCCTAACTGCCAGTCCCTGGAAACCATTCATCTGTTTTCTGTCCCTGAGTTTTGCTTTGTAAGACTGTTGTAAAGGTGGAGTCCCATATAGGGTGGAAGCTGTTGAGACTAGCTTCTTCACGCAGCATGGTGAATTAAAGCCCAGTAGTGCGTGTGTCAGGAGTTTGTCCCTGGGGCCGAGTGGGATTCTGCCATAGGAGGCATCGTTGTTTCCTTAGCCTTCTAGTAGTTGAATTGCTGTGTTAACAAGGGTTTGTAGCATTATCCCTATAAATTCATCAATAGAGAGAGGAGCAGACCTAAACTCTTCTTTGGAGTAGACAACTGATAGCTTGAATGTTTCGGGATGGAGATTGAGCTTTTGAGCTCTGAAACCAGAATTGAAATAAGTAAGCCAGGGCTTAGTAAACTATGGCCACACAGCAGATGAGGCCCCTGGCCTGCTTTCTACTAAGTAAAGTTTTATTGGAATGGAGCCACACACAATCACACATGTATGCCTACTCTCACTATAGTAGTGACAGTACATTTACATCATGAGTTCCACATAAAGACTTTCAAGCCATTATATAATGTATGGCAGGGGTGCTGGCTTAGATCACTGAGCTATGTTGCTAGCCCAATGACTGCTTATTTTTAAAGCTATGCTATGGGACTATGGATTGTTGAAGGCTTAAATTTTGTCAAAATAAAAATTTAAAAACCGAAAATTGCTTTAAAAAAAAAATAGAAGAATCAGGAATGAGAGAGGCTTAAATTACGTTGTATGACTCAAAGTGATAGTCTTTTTTTTTTTTTTTTTTTGTCCTGTACATCTCTTAATAAGTCAATGAAATATGTGCCCCAAATGTTTATGACTGTAGTTTGCAATACATTAGCCTCCACCTAGTTGGAGTAATGCATAGTTCAACTTAACATATGGATGCGTAGGTGGAGATTTAGCTTCCTTAGAATGCTGAATTCTCTCTTGCTTTAGGATGGAAGCAAAGTATTTACAGCATCATGTGACAAAACTGCCAAAATGTGGGACCTCAACAGTAACCAAGCCATACAGATTGCGCAGGTAACAGAGCCCCTTGCAGAACAGCAGGGCAGGGTTGGGGCTTGTAATTGTCCTTGTACTGTAATAATTCTCTACCACTGAAAAAGTATAGTTTGCCTGTATCAAGTCACCTAAGTGTGCCAGAAACCTCTTTGATAGAAATATAGCACCAGCTTTATCGCCATTCTTATTTTCATTGCATTTCATAGAGCATTTGTCCTTTAAATCTTATATGGCTGGGCGTGGTGGCGCACGCCTGTAATCCCAGCACTTGGGAGGCTGAGGCAGGAGGATCGATGCGAGTTCGAGACCAGCCTGGGCTACAAAAGTGAGCTCAAGGCCAGCCTCAACTGCATAGCGAGACCCTGTCTCAATAAGACAAAAATAACTAAATAAATAAATAAATAAATCTTATATGTATATGCGGCAGGGGGTGGGTGTCATAGCTTGTCCTTAACATTCATATTTTGAATCCCAGCATTGTGTGTGACTTGCCTTTTCCTGGCTGCATTTGGTCCCTCTTCATTGAGCATGTGTTCACTGAGTGCTTGCTATGTGCACAAATATAAGAGTACAGGGAGCTTTTCCCACACCCACAGAACTTTTATAGTCTGCCCAGTGACAGCAACCAACATTCATGTGATGAGGAGAGAACCTGGGGGAGGGGGTTGACACAGACACATCACCAGAACAGTGTCATATGCCCTAGGGTCATAGGCTATGCTAGCACACTGATCATGGCATGTACAAGTAGCTGTTCCCTGGCCTTAATTGGTGTCTCCTTTGTAAGTCCCAAATTGGTGCCACTCTTCATTGGTTTTGAAAATCCCAAGGGAGGAGCTTACTGTCTTGGAGTAAAACTCAAGTCAGAGTTAGAATTCCAGGTTGGAATGGAAGTAGGTGTATGTTCTGGGTTGAATGTTCAGGGGCCTGGGAAGCACTAGAATAGCTTTGGTTTTTGTGTGCTGGAATCGCAGCATGTAAATTCTCGTTTTTGAATTCTAGAACTAGAACTGTAGCATGCTATTACATTGATCTGTTTGTTTTTGTCCTGTTGAAAGCATGATGCTCCTGTTAAAACTATACATTGGATCAAAGCCCCAAGCTACAGCTGTGTGATGACCGGGAGCTGGGATAAGACTCTGAAGGTACAGTGTGCAGGGAGGCCTTGAGTAGCCCAGGCAAATGAGCGTTATTCTTACCTTGCATAGACAGCAGCTGTATATGGTCACTTTCTGCTTCTCCTTTTGCTTTCAGTTTTGGGATACTCGGTCCTCAAATCCCATGATGGTCTTACAGCTCCCTGAGAGGTGTTACTGTGCTGACATGGTAAGGACTGTCACTTCCTTTTGTTTATTTTTTAAAAATCTTTTTTAATCTTTCAATTATTTATTTGGTACAGGGCCTCACTACGCAGCTCAGACTCATAGTGATCCTCCTGTCTCAGCCTCCCTAGCACTGGGATTACAGGTGTGTGCCACCACATCTGGTTTCGGCATGTCCAGGGTTTTTCACAGCAGAGATCAGGCCAGGGTCCTTGTGCTGGCCAGGCAGGTGCTTAGACCACCAGGCTATCTCCCCAGCCCTTTTATTTTAAAATAAGGAATGAATATTACCACATATGACACTCTACAAATAGAAGGTAATCTAAAAACTCCTCAGCAAACCAAGTGGAATAGCCAGGCGTGGTGACGCACGCCTGTAATCCCAGTACTCGGGAGGCTGAGGCAGGAGGATCGGTGTGAGTTTGAGACCAGCCTGGGCTACCAAAGTGAGCTCAAGGCCAGCCTGAACTGCATAGCGAGACTCTGTCTCAAAAAGACAAAAAAAAAAAAAACAAGTAGAATAGATAGAATTAATTTCCTTTCATTGTCCTAGCAGACCTGAGGGCTCCCTTTATTGCAGAACTCCTAATTGCTGGTGTGTTGGGTCACTCTAGTGCTACATGCCTTCCTACTGCAGCATTTACCTGTGTGAATCATTTTGTGATGTGGTTCTTGTCTTTTTTTAAAATTATTTTATTTTATTTTATTTTTTCTTGTTTCAGAACCTTTATTTGTTTATTCACTCATTTTTATGGCTGGCTCAGCCCGCACAGAGGGCAGGGCTGGCGCAGCATGTGGTGCCGGGGATCGAACCGCAGTCCCTGAAGCCACCCAAGCTTTCCCAAGCAGGCGCTTTAGACCACTGAGCCATCCTGCAGGGCCCGGTTTTTGTCTTTGAGACTGTCTCTAAACAGTAAGAAAATTAAACCAGCTTTCTCAGTGTGTTTAGTCATAGCCTTAAGGTTTTGTATCAGCTGACCTGGGAGTTCCACTTTGAGGAATTTATCTTCAGGCAGATTGCTGGGTGTGGCTGTTCTCAATGTAGTATAGTGCCATATTGGAGGTGACTGACAGGCTACTGGGGTTAATGAGCCTGTTGACCCTGAGCTAGGTTTGTGGAAGGAAACACTGCACAGCTACTTGGCAGTCTGAGAAAAGAGAAACTGGCAGTTGGTCCTACAACATGATTTGAGTAAAGGTGGGAACTGTACAGAAATATTTATGCATGTTTTGTTTTGGTTTTTTGTGGTACTGGGGATTGAAGCGCTTATTCTACTGAGCTGTCTCCCTGGCCTAACGCTTGTGATGGTCAGAGAAGATTAAATTGTGCCATCAGGTTAGTGGTAGTGTATATGTCATCATTCTTTATGCCTCAGGATATTTTGTAAATAGTCTCATGTTTTATAGTTTAAAACAAGTATTTTCAGAGTCCTGCTTTCAAGTGCAGTTTTTGTAGGTTTTCATAAGTTGCTATTACTAAATTATTAAACTAAGAATTTTGGGCTGCAGAGATAGCTCGATGGTCTAAGTGCCTGCTTGGCAAGAGAAAGGGCCCGGGTTTGATCCCCAGTACTGCATGCCACGCCAGCCTAGGAACCCCAAGTGCACTGTGCCAGCCACCAAAATTGAGCATAGTGGTGCACACCTGTAATCCCAATGCTGTGGAGGCTGATATAGGAGGTTCACTATGAGTCTGAGCTGCATAGTGAGACCCTGTACCAAATAATTAATTAGATTAAAAATATTTTTTTAAAAAAAAACTAAGACTTGAGCTGGCAAGATGGTTCAGCAGTCTAAAGCACCTGCATAGGTAACCACAGGGACCATGGTTCGATCCCTGACACCACATGCTGCGCTAGCCCCATCCCTAGGACAGGCAGAGCTAGCCATAAAAAAAATTAAAAACTAAGAATTGGGCTGGCAAGATGGCTCCGCAGTCTAAAGCGCCTGCTTAGGAAAGCTTAGGCAGCCGCAGGGACCGCAGTTCAATTCCCAGCACCACATGCTACGCCAGCTTCACCCCCAGGGCAGGCTGAGCCGGCCATTAAGAAAAAAAAGAAAATATTGGTATAGAGCTAGGGATATAGTTCAGCAGCACAGGGCCTGCTTGGTAAGTGCAAGGTCCTGGGTTTAATTTCTCATACCAGAAAGAATTTGATCTAATACTTTGGCATTAAAAAAAAAAAGCCACTCTGTCTTCCTCTGTTGCCTAGATATATCCAATGGCTGTAGTGGCAACTGCGGAAAGGGGCCTGATTGTCTACCAGCTGGAAAACCAGCCTTCCGAGTTCCGGAGGATAGAGTCTCCGCTGAAGCACCAGGTGAGCAGAGCCTACCAGAAGTGCATGGCCAGCAGCTGCTATGTGCCCGGGGCTGCTCACTTAGGGTTGCACTTGTGCCCACTGGGGAAAGCCAGCTCTTGGAGCGGGGTATTTAAGGGGAGAAATAGCACTTGATGAGGAGATGCTGTTGTCTGTGCTTGAGCCCCTCCACTGGACATTCCCTGGGTGGCCTAGTATTGCTGAAAACACACATCTGGATGGATTGGTTCCCTTGTAAATTTATCACTCCTAGCTTTAATTCTGCCTTGGTTGCAGGAACTTGGCTATAAGGTTTTCTCTTTGGTTCAGTCTTGTACCTGTCACAGGGCTGCTGGGGCCCTTCTCATCTTCCACAGCCTAGGTCTCAGCAGGTCGTGTCAACTTCTGCTCAAAACAAAGCTGGAGGCCGGCTCCTTGCTTGTTTCCTCCTGGAGGATCATTTTCCTGCATAGGAAGCTGGCCTCCTAGAGCCAAGGCCTGCAGTGCAGGCTCAGCAGCCCTACAGCTCCTTTGTGTTTCTCTAGAGCTCTGAGCCAGCAGGACTGTGTACTGGGCTTGACTGTCTTTGCTAGTGTTGCCTGTGCTTTTGCTCTTGTGTCCTGGAAATGAGTTTGGAGAGCAGAGTCATGGCCTGGGTCCTGAGAGGCCTTTACTCAGTGCTACTCCTTGCATTTTGTTCTTTACCCCTTCCCTGTGGGACTGGCTTTGGCTGACACTGCTTACCAGCTGAGAAGCAGAGAGGCATGGGGGGGGACCTGAGGGGTTCTCATTTTGCAAATGCTGAGCAGCCGAACAGAGGGGACCCCTGGCCCCAGCCAGCAGGGCTTTGGAGGCCACCCTGCTCTGCTAGGCTGGGCTCCAGCATGGCAGAGTGAGGAGGTGTGACTGAGGGACAGCTCAGCAGTGTGTGGCTCACCAGAGTCACAAGGTAACTGTAGGGGGATAAAGACATCTTTGTCATGTGTATGTAATGTTTTTTGGTTTTTCTAAAAATGAACCTGGGCCAACAGTTGCTTGCTTTCGTGTTAGTCCTCTGTTTGCATTGTGACAGTGTACACTTCTCTTTTTTTAACTGCAGCATCGATGTGTGGCTATTTTTAAAGACAAACAGAACAAGCCGACTGGTTTTGCCCTAGGGAGTATTGAGGGGAGAGTTGCTATTCACTACATCAACCCCCCAAATCCGTAAGTGGGACTTAACCAACTGCAATTCTTAGCTGAGACTTATTTTTAAAAAGTTAAACTTAGATGGAGCTTTCTTTTTCAGTGCCAAAGATAATTTCACCTTTAAATGTCATCGGTCCAATGGAACCAACACTTCAGCTCCCCAGGACATCTATGCGGTATGGTCACAGATGCTGCACTTTCCAGGTCTGGACTCTCGAGGCTCTTACTGTAGTTACGAATCAGAAGAAATGAGCCTGCGGAGAGCCTGTGCCTGTGTGCCTGCAGAGAGGGCTCGTGCTACGGGGCTTAGTTTTCTGCCTTTGCCAGTGTAGTGGCTGCCTTGTTCTTAGTTTGTTCTGGAATGAACCCTAAGACTGCAAGCGTTTCCACCTTCCATAGGAGTGCTGGCAGAGCTGCATCCATAGCTAGGTCTGCGGACTTGGTATTCGCTGACAGAGCAAAAGGAAGCTGAGGCAGGCATCTGCGCCTCAGCCCACTGCGTGTGTGGCTCACAGGGGCAGCATAGTTCTGCGCTAGCAGACAGGTCGGGGGCATGGTGGGTAGTGCACTATGGTTCTGAGTTCATGTCCTGATTTCTTTGGGAAACGTTGGTAGCCATCTGTCTTCCCCTCCTGGCTCCACCCCTGCCTCTCACTGTGTGCACCCCACTTGCAGGTGAATGGAATCTCGTTCCACCCTGTTCATGGCACCCTCGCAACCGTGGGATCGGATGGTAGATTCAGCTTCTGGGACAAAGATGCTCGAACAAAACTCAAAACCTCGGAACAGTTAGACCAGCCCATATCAGCATGCTGCTTCAATCACAATGGCAACATATTTGCCTATGCGTCAAGTTACGACTGGTCCAAGGTGAGGAGCCCTGCACCTGCCTGTTGCAGGCATTCTCGAGCAGAGCCACACTCTAGGCCCAGCACGCTGGGCTTGAGCTGTGACACTTCCCAGGGCTGGCTGGGTGTCATCTCCCTGCAAGGGGCACAGGAGGGTCCCTCATGTGTTTCAAGGCAGACTGGCCATCTGCACTATGCTTGGGCATAGAAGCCTGGTGAGCTACAGGGCAGCCCTGGGGAAGTGAAGGGACACGGGGCAGGGCACAGCAGGCTTGAGGTGGCAGGAGGTGCAGGTAAGAGGAATTAGGGTCTGTCTGGGTTCTGACTAGTTTTAAAGCCTTGAGAGTTGCAGTGCCACATGCAGGCTTGAACACATGTGTGTGCCTAGCACAGGAAGGTGCTGCGGGCCAGCATGCGTGCTTGCCTTCTGTTCATGCTGGCATCTCTGTTGAGAGTGGTTTTCATTTCTCCAGCCTTGGCTCTTTGATGCACAGAATCACAAAAATGTCCTAAGCATGCCTGTCGGTGTGAGAATAAACACCTGCCTTTGCAGTAAAGGGAGCACCAGAGCTGCCCCACCTCTATCCCAGGCCTTACTCACTTCCCAGCCTCCTGCCTCACCCACCCCATCTGCTCTCCCTGAGCTCAGACTTGACTGTGGCCCTAGCCTTCTCATAGCGTGCCACCGTCTCCCTCTGGGCTGCCCTCACTGTCCTGGGACTTGGTTCACTGCCCCCTGCTTCCATCCATTATGGGCTCAGGAGACTTAGTGACCGCCTTGGCTTTCTACTTTCCTCCTGTGGAGACTCCCGCAGGGTGGGCCATCCAGGGCCCTGCTCCCATGATTTGTCCAAGGTCAATTGTCATCCTGTGGAGCCTTCTGAGGTCATAGCTGATGCCCAAGTGACCCAGAGCATTGGTCTTGGTGCTGAGACTAGTCCTCAGTAGGACATGGCTGCCCACAGAGCTCCAACCCTTTCCCTTTTTTCTGAGGACTCAAGCTTTTGTTAACTTTGGGCTTTTATTTCTCCTCACTCTGTTTTTTTGTTCCTGGCAAGGGTACCGTGCTTCAGGTGCTTACTGTAAAAGTGTCGTCACATAAGGGGCCAGGGTTATACAGCTGAGTAGTGCCATGCCTGCATGACAAGCACAAAGTCCTTTGATTTCTGATACCAAAAAAAAAGTCATAAAAATGAAAAGCCCATTTGGGCCAGCTAGATAGCTCATCAGACTAAAGCTCCTACTTAGGCAGGCATAGGGGCCAAGGTTCAATCCCTGGCACCACATGCCCTGCCTGCCCTGCCCCCAGGGCGCACTGAGACAATAACTAAGATGGTATGGTGGCACATGCCTGTGATCCCAGTGCTTGGGAGGCCAAAAACGGGAGGATTGCTACATAGTGAGACCCTAGAGACCCTTTACTAGATAAATTTTTTTTTTAAAGGCCCATAATTGTTAGCTTTTGCTTTTTAATAATATAATCTTTGGGTTTTTTCTTTAGGGACATGAATTTTATAATCCTCAGAAGAAAAATTACATTTTCCTGCGTAATGCAGCTGAAGAGCTAAAGCCCAGGAACAAGAAGTAGTGGCCTGAGACCTGGGCGATGTCTGGAGTTGTGACTCCATGATGCCTCATCTCTACAGATGAGGCCCAAGCCATTGGTGGCTGTCAGCCACAGAGGGGAGCAGGTAGTATCATCACTGCTTAGCAGTCCACTGGCTGTCTCTGGCCACTTGCCACCTCCATTCCACTACCTGCTGTGGTTTTGTTGCAGCTCTGAGGGGACTGAAATGACCACAGACAGTAGATTCTGGCGGGCAGATGAGGAATGGGCAGGGCCTCATTGACAGTTTCTGTGTGGGAGGACTAGAACTGTCCTGGACCCTCTGCTGCATTTTGTAATAAAGCATTTTGAAGACTGCCTGCGGCGCCCTCTGTTCTCCCCAGTGCCCTGCCCCATGGTCCTGGGATGGTCGTCTTGTGCCCGAGGCACGAAGGACTGCTGAGCTGTGCTTATTTCTGCCATGTAGATGTGGCTGCTCTGCGCTTGGCAGGCAGAGCTGAAATGTTACCCTTGCCTCCTTCATTCCAAGCTCAGCATCCCTGGGCTGCCTTGTGAGCCCCACATGGGTGAGCATTGGGGCCCTCAGGTGGGAAGCCAGGTCTCCCGCGTGATTTCTGCCCTCAGATCAGGGTCCCCACGGGGCCCATGCTTCATGTCAATTAGAATTCCGTACTGGTAGGTATCTAAGATGAGTGTGTGAAGTTGGGGTCTATGGTAAGTCACCTGCACTCCTGGATGCCTCATGTGCCCTGTTTGGGGCTGACTGTAAACTCTGAACTTGGTGAATGTGAAAATCTCCTATCAGTAATCTTGTGTGTTTGCCTGCTCCTAAAAGGTGACGACAATAAAATCTGCTAGCCAACACTGCCGACCTTCAGTGGTTTATATTCTTTGGTCGATCCTAAGTGAATTCAGGCCTGCTACCTCCTGGCCCATTTCAGCCTGAACATTTAGTTTTTAGAGACAGAAGTGGGAGGCTCTGGTAAAATCTGGACATTGAAGCTTTCTAGCTCATTCATTTCCCCTTCCCTGTTTGCATCAGCTCTGTGGTATTAACCTGCACATCAGAAAGGTCCCTGCTGAGAGACAAGCTTGGTTATCTCTGTAGCTGACTTCCACTGGGGGTTTACCAGTACTCATCACCTTTAACTTAGCCCAAGTTTCATTTTCTTTTTGCAAACTGGCTGTCTTTAGAAAGGATAAAATAACAAGTCTGAGCTGGGTGTGGTGGCACACACTTATAATCCCAGCACTTGGGAGGCTGAGGCAGGAAGATTGGTACTGAGTTCAAGACCAGCCTAGGCTACAAAAGTGACCTCAAGGCCAGCCTGAACTGCATGGCAAGACCCTGTCTCAAAAGCACACACACAAGCCGGGCGTGGTGTACACGCCTGTAATCCTAGCACTTGGGAGGCTGAGGCAGGAGGATTGGTGTGAGTTCGAGACCAGCCTGGACTACAAAAGTGAGCTCAAGGCCAGCCTGAACTGCGTCGTGAGACCCTGTCTCAAAAAGACAAAAAAATACACACGCAAAAGTCAGGGGTGGGGGGTGGTGGGGTGGCTTCCCAGTGTTGTTTTCCAGATTAGGATGTGTATGCTGCACAATTGTTTAAGACCAGGGTTGGACCTGTGCTGCCAGAGCCCCAGACTGAACAAGGTCTTAGTCCAGCACGTGAGTTGAGCTGAGCCATAGCACCCGTAGAAGTGTGGAAATGCACTTTCTATCTGTGTGTGCTAAGCCAGGAAGGGCTTGTGACATCACTTCCGGAAATGCAGACCCTAGCGGGAGCCTTATCTGTGCAGCATGTCATTGCTGCTGTAGGTGCTTAGCAAGCATTGGTTATGCACCTGACACTTTGCCTTCAAGTGTAAAAAGATGACAGCGTGACCTTGACTTTTGGCAATGGCAGGCCACGTCTTGCTATTTTATTCCTGGTCAAAAATAGAGCTGATGGGAGCTGGGGAGATAGCTCCAAGGCACAAGTGCCTGCTGGGTGAGTGCAAGGTTGTGAGTTTGAATCCCTGTCCCACAAAAAAAAAAAAAAAAAAAAAAAAAAAAAAAAAAAAAATAGAGCTGCTTTCATTTACAACAGGGTATACCTGTCATGCAGAAGGCAAATAGGGATCTCTCCCTTAATTTTTTCCAACATTTTACAAAAAACTTGCAAGAAGCATTAGTGAACACATGTATTACTGAGATTCCACCTAGTGGTCTTATGCATTGTGCCTGGACTCAGTCTTTTCGTATGGTTTTCCTTGTACTTGTGGGCATGGGGCTTAGTGGTAACAGCCACATGGAAAGATGCTGAAAGATGTACCGATGGGTGCACCACTCCATTCCCAACCCCGGATGATGATAGATGCTCTAGGTAAGAAGGCCCCACGTGGCTGGGGAGGTAGCTCAGTGGTCTAAGCACCTGCCTGGCAAGTGCAGGGACCCAGTTTTGATCCCCGGTACGACATACCATGTAGGCCCTGGAAGCCATGCTAGCCACTAGAATAGGGCATGGTGGCACATGCCTGTAATCCCAGTGCTGCCATTGGCTGAGACAGCAGGATCTCTACAAGTCCATGCTGCGTATGGAGACCCTGTAACAAACAAATAAATAAATGAAAGAAAAGGGACCCATGTTCAATGAGTACCAAGAATATTAATACAACAAAGAAAAAAAACAACAAAGAATAGTGAAACATGGAATAATGGAAGTGAAAATATAAGGTTTCTTTTTTTTTTTTTTTTGTCTTTTTGAGACAGGGTCTCGCTATGCAGTTCAGGCTGGCCTTGAGCTCACTGTGGTAGCCCAGGCTGGTCTCGAACTCGCACTGATCCTCCCGCCTCAGCCTCCCAAGTGCTGGGATTACAGGCATGCGCCACCATGCCCGGCCCTATAAGGTTTCTTCATGGGACAAGCATACTTCACTGGAAAGTTCCACTGGTGTTAGCTACCTGATGAGGTCCATAGGCCATTTTGATTGCTTTAGGAGATGCATTCTTATTCAGTCAGTCTGAGTCTTCATTGGGGGAGGGGTCCATCGAAAGCAACCTAGTGTTCACTCGGACACATAAGCCATGCTGTCCAAACTAAACCTTCCAGGTCAAATCAGGACCCACTGGTAGGTTGGGAAATGAATATAGTTACTACACCTGGCACTTTAAAACACAGAGCCATCTTTGGGTATGTTGGTGCACATCTGTAATGCCAGCACTTGGAAGGCTGAGGCCGGAGGCCTGCCATTGAGTTTGAGCCCAGCCTGGATTACACAATCGAGTTGAAGGTCAGCTTGCAAGTGCAGGTAAGTCGCTGCAATAGTGAGACCCTGTCTCAACCCGCCCTGCAAATGGAGTCACAAAAGCAGTACACAGTGTATACAAGTGCATCATTCAAATGTGGCATGTTGGGCCAGTGAGATAGCTCAGCGGACTAAAACACCTGCTGGGGCAACCTTAGGCAAGCTCAGGGACCACGATTTGATTCCTAGCACCACGTACCACACCAGCCCCAGCCCCAGGGTGGGCTGAGCCAGCCATATATATGCACACACAAAAAGTGGCATGTTTTGTGTTATGTGTGTGTGTGTGTATGTGTGTGCACATTTACTATATCTCTAATGCCTGCTGCCATTTCCCTCTGTCCTTGTCACTACTGCTGGGTTAAGGATGAAACATTGGGCTTCTGTGATCCTGAGTAGTATGTGCACAACTACTAACAGCAGTCTCCTTGCATTCTCTAAGTGGCAGCAGGTGGCAGGAGCAGTAGCTGTGTTGAGGATGGCATGATTGAAATATCCATACAGATGCAGATAAAAAGACCCAGTTACTCAGGAGGCCGAGGCAGGAGGCTTGCAAGTTTGAAGCCACCTGGAATAATTTAGTAAGACTCCGACTTAAAATAGGTGTTGGCCATCCTCCCTAGTTTATCGTGAATACTAAACTGGTATTTGGGAAGTAGAATTTGAAAGACAGCTCTGTGTGTGTGTGTGTGTATGTTGCCATGGATCAAATCCAGTCCTTGTATGAACAAGGTAAGAGCACTACCAGTGAGCCACATCCCTCCGCAGCCGATGAAAGGCTGTTTAGAATATTCTTTAAGATAATATCTTTTTTAGAAAGATGGAGGCCTCCTTAGAAAATGCTGCTGGGAAGTCTGATTCCTAGTTTTCTATTTCAAACTCGATGTCCTCGTTAGTCTCATGAGGGACTCTGAAGCTCAGTGCACAGGGGAAGGAGGTGGCTGTGAGTCCCCACACTGCACTCCTGTGTTTCCCCTGCCCTGGGCTAGGAAGGCAAGAGGAGGTGTGGATCTCCGCCCCAAAAGGTAACGGGCCAGGCGGGTCGGCTTAAGATCAGTTTTAGTAAACGTGAAGGCTTTGACATGGGATAGAAGTGGGCCTGAACATCATAGCAGGCTTTGAAGGCTTCGCGCGAGCACGCGCGCACACACGTGCACACACGCGCACACACACAAATGTAATTATTTGTTTTTGTACTGAGCACGTAGTAGAAAATACAATGAACATTTCTCCTGGTGTTTTAGTTCATTGTGTGTTCCTATAATAATGCAGGAAGCCGGGCATGGTGGCGCACACCTGTAATCCCAGCACTCGGGAGGCTGAGGCAGGAGGACAGCCGCGAGTTCAAGAGCAGCCTGGGCTACAAAAGTGAGCTCAAGGCCAGCCTGAACTGCACAGCAAGACCCTGTCTCAAAAAGGCAAAAAAAATAAAATAAAATAAAATAAATAAATAAAAAATAATGCAGGAGCCTGGATGCTACATAAAGGAAAGAGCCAGGTGTGGTAGTACGCTCCAGTCCCAGCTCTGGGAGGCTGAGGCAGGAGAATTGTCAATTAGAGCCTACCTACCAGCAACATAGTGATTCAGTGAGAACCTGTCACAAAATTTAAAAGGCCTAGGAGTGTAGCTCAGGGCAAAGGCCATGAGTTCAGTCCTGGGTACCAAAACATTTATTAGGCCCAAGAGGTGGGTGGCTGAAAGTCCAAAATAGCATGGCAAGAACACCCTTGCTGTCCAGAGTAGTGGTGGCACACCATGATGGAGCTCCCAAGCCAAGAAAGCAAACCTGCAGAGAACCATGTCACCCCAGCCCTCAGCTGGCCTCATCTGGAATTGCCACACCTCCCGACATTGTCCTGGACAGCCAGGGTGCCGCTCACAGGCCCAGGAAGTTCGCCTTTGTCCAAGCCTCTGCGTGGTCCAGCCTGTGTCCCTGGGGTGCCGCTGGGCTGGGTACCCTCACAGTTCATTACACCAAATATTGCAGAACACCCTGGCCTAGGTGCACATTCTTTTAAATAACACAATTGAATTTCAAGAAATTTTGCATATTTTACTTCTGGAATTCTTTAGCAAGAATTTCATTCACACCAGGTAATGTTTCCTTAACCAAAGGAAGCACTTTCCACTGCTACAGGTGACCACACCCTCTGTCAGCCCCCCTGGGATCCACCCACCCTTGCCCCAGGGGTTCAAAGCTCAGCCTCTGAGGTGAGCTGCATTAGTGCCCTGCTACAGTCAACTAAAAGAATTTATTTTATTCTGTCTCTCTGTCTGTCTCTCTCTTGTTTCTTTTATTTATTTGGTACAGGGTCTCAGTAGGTAGTTCTGACTCATAGTGATCCTCTTGTTTCAGCCTCCCCAGCTCTGGGATTACAGGCATAGGTTACCATACCTAGTTTCAGCAGCTGGCATTGCATGTGGCACTGGGAATCAAACCTGGGCCGTTGGTGCTTGCCAGGCAAGCACTTAGACCACTGAGCTATCTCCTCGTCCCTTTCATTCTCTTGTGGTAGTGAGAACTGAACCAAAGCCTCAGCACTCAGGCACATCCCCATCCCCTCCTAAAATGTCTTTTGTTGAGGCAGGGTCTTGCTATATAGCTCAGGATGGCCTTACGCTCACTCATACAGCGCAGACTGGCCTTGAACTCAAGGAGATGTTGCCTCGACCTCCCACATGTGAGATTACCAAGAAGTGACATACACTCCGAGAGGCTGAGGCAGGAGAATTGGAAGCACAAGCCCACCCTCCACAGCTTAGCAACTTAGACTGGCACCTCCACCCCTGTTGTGACCCTGATTTTCACCGTAAGGTCCCAGGTTTCTTTCGTTTTCCTGGAAAACAAACTTAAGTGCATGTGGCTCAAGCACACTGCAGGCCCAGGTGGGGAGCTCCCCAAAACTCCTGGAGAGAGAAAACCCCAGAAGGAAAGGCAAGAGGACAGGGAGCCCTGCCACACAGGGCCTGCTTGGGAAAGCACAGCCGCACCCCCCTAGAGAAGCTGGGGTTCTGCTTCTGGACCAGGGAGATGGAGAGTGGCCATGTCCAGGTGACCCCTAGAGTCCTGAGGGTGTTTCGATGCACAAGAGGGAGGCAGAAGGAAGGCACATCAGAAGATGCGACGTGAGAAGGACCGCACTGACTGATGCAGGCTTGAAGACAGATGGCTGGGTCCCAGGGATGCAGGCCAGCGCAAGGCCAAGGCACGGACACTCCTCCCCAGGCCTGGGGGTGCTACAGCACCACAGCTGCTGCGCGTCAGCCTGCTGTGCTCCAAATTCGCTATAGAGTGGCCGGCTGCCTATCACCAGCTGGAGCAGTGCAAAGAGCAGGGATCACCAAAAGTTCTGAAACAAGAAAACAAATTTTTTAAAAAAGATTTTTTTATTTATTTCTCTTAAAACTCATTTATTTGTTTGCATTATGGCTGGGTTGGCTTGCCCTGGGGTGGTGGTGCACAGCATATGGTGCCAGGGATCGAACTTCGGTCCCTGAAGCCACCCAAGCTTTCCTAAGCAGATGCTTTAGACCACTGAGCCATCCTGCCAGGCACCCCCCTTTTTTTAAAATTTATTTATTTCTTTATTTTTTCTTGTTTCAGAACTTTTGTTTGTTTATTTATTTATTTTTGTGGCTGGCTCAGTCTGCCCTGAGGGCAGGGCTGGTGCAGCATGTGGTGCTGGGAATGGAACCTTGGTCCCTGCAGCCACCTAGGCTTTCCTAAGCAGGCGCTTTAGACCACTGAGCCATCCTGCCAGGCCCCTCTGGTTTTTAGGTTTGGAATCTGTTGCAAGATCCTAACTCTTCAATTTATTCGGGATGAGAAATTGGTGCCGATGTGGCCTAGCCTCTGGTTCTTTGGCACTGGCCTAAAGTATTGTTTATACTATATGAACCTGAGGCAGTTTCAGTCTTGATATATTGGGAAGAACACTTGATTAGAACAATGATGTCACCTTGGCTATAGTAGTAGGATCAGTACTAGCAAAGGCATCCAACGCAGCCTACAAAATGGCAAATGGTGGTGACTGTGTGGTTATATAACAAAATCTAAAACCAGAAGGTTGTATACAATAAGTATGCCTTCCGTACAGCAATTTTACCTGCAAGGGAGAAGATGTAAAAGGGGTTAGGAAGAAAATGGAGAAACAAGAGAAAGAGGGCGGGGGGATTTAACTCAGTGTGCAGCCCTGAGGTTCAGCACCCCTGGACATGGAGCTTGAGTCCCAGATAGGCACCAACATCTCATCCCCAATAAACTGAAGAGGTTCAAAATCTAAAAACCAGAAATACCTGGAGGACACCTCTGAGTAGTCATTTCCTAAGGGTTCTTAAAAAAAACAGAGAAGAGGAAGAGAAAAAGATCAGAAGCGAGGGTGGAGGACAAAAGAGGATCATACAAACTTTGGGTAAAGAAGACAAGGGGAAAAGAGAAGAAAGAAAAATAGGATCAGAATAGAACAATGTGTCTGGCCAGATAGCTCAGCAGACTCAAGCGCCTAGGGCAGAGCACAGCAGCCAGGCTGCAGGCTCAATCCCTGGAATGTTGTGCCTGCCTCGCCCCTGTGTGTGCTGAGACTTTGATCCAGACTGAGTGTGGTGGTGCGCACCTGTAATCCCAGCACTTGGGAGGCTGAGGCAGGAAGATCAGTGCGAGTTTGAGACCACCCTGCACTACAAAAGTGAGCTCAAGGCCAGCCTGAACTGCATAGTGAGACCCTGTCTCAAGAAAAAAAAAAAGGAAAAACAATCTAGCCATTTTGTTGTGCAATTTTGAGATGAATCCTTGTGTCTCTGGGGGCCACTGAGGGCCCATTGGTCCCCTGAAAGGAACTAAGGGGAGAGCCCTGTTGGTGAGGCTGGGCCAGGGGCAGCTTGGCTCAGGTGACTACAGCAGTGAGGGGAGAGAAGTGAGGCTGGGAACTCGTGCAGGTGGGGAAATGCAAACCGCCAGAGTGTGACCAGCCCAGCACCCTGTCTGACTCTCCCCAAAGTCCTGAGAAGACACAGAAGAGCAGCTGAGGGCTGGGGTGCCTGAGCAGGATCTGCTCCAGGCTGTGGAGAGGAGGGTGATGGCTGAACGTTCAGCACACGCTGAACAGGAGCCAGCAGGATGGTCACTCTGCAGAGCTGAACCTACATGACCCTGACCTAGGCTGCCTTTGATTTGAAAGGCTCCAGGTGCCAAGCCCTTTTTTGTGTGCTGGGCTGTGGTTTCTTTCAAGATGCTCTAGGGGCTCTCTGCCCTCAGGCTTGGAAATCCTGGGTGTGCCCAGCCCTGGGCCGCCCTCCCACTTGTCCCCTATACTCATTTACACACGTTCTACCCTGCTTTCCTGGCGCCCGGGGTGCTATCCCGCAGACTGAGAAGCCAGGGTCCTCAACAGGACAGTCCAACCCCAGCCAGGGCCCAGTGCTGCAGCACTCTGAGGGCAGTCTACCCACCTGGCTAAGACATCTGCTGGCCATGGGACAGCAGTATCATTACGACACAGAGAAGATGCCAGGGTCCGTATCTGGCCTGGAAGCAACTTGTTTGTGGCGTCATAGCCAAATTGCCACCTTGGTTGTGTGCAGGTCCCACAGGACCAGTGGTGACCAGAACCTGTCCTGTCCTGAGCTGCTAGAGAGCTCTCCTCCTAGGTTCTTCCATGCATCCCTGGTCCCAGCCTTAAATGACACTATGCACATTGAGCCTGTCCCTGTGCTTCCTCTTTGCACCCTGCTCAGTACTTGCCTGGGAAAATTTACCTGGGGGCGGGGAATATATGTTTCCCCTCCATTCAATGTTTCCAGCCGTCTAACCTGTAAGCTCAAGGGGCTGATTGTTCGGCAGGAGATAAGGCTCACAAGGATCTGGGGCCACCGGGCACAGAAACCCAAATGTGTCCTGGGAAGGAGGAGTACAAAGCTTCCCCAGGCAGGAGCTGTTCCCTTCCCGAGGCTCCTCCTGGTGGGGGCAGCAAGTGCTCCACAGCGCGGCGCACTCCCACAGGAAAGGCACACGACAGGGGCGCCTGGGATTTGTAGGCCCCGAGTTCCTCCTAGATTCTAGCAGCCCAGCTCACGCCGCCCGCCGGCAGGTGCCGCTTGTCTTGGAGAGAAAGCCAGGCCAATGAAGGAGCCCCAGGAGGCCTAAGATCTCCCGCTGGGAGAGCGCCGCCTTCCTAGGCCGCTAGAGGGAGGTCAAGGTCACCGTTTTCATCAAAATTTTCAAGAGGCTTCGGAAGGGCCCTGGGCTGGCCCAGAGCGCTCCTGGTTCCTTCATTCTCTCTCACATTCACTTAACTAGCGTTTCCATAGGCTCCTTTGCCAGGCTCTGCGGCTTGAACCAAGGCCCATCAAGCAGGGAAGAGAGAAAGAGAGACCTTAAACGAGTCTGGGCGCGCCCAGGCGTGGACAGGATGCACAGGGCAAAGGGCTGGAAAGCCGGGTCTCCAAGAGGCCGCAGAAGAGCTGGCTCCTTCCCTGGAAGGGGCGGAGTCAGACCTGAGGCTGGGGGTCGGCACGGGGTCTGTGGCTGGTACCCAGCCGCCTGAATGGAGAAGGGACCGAATAGTTCCCAGGGGGACCAAACCTGCTAGCAGCGCAGCAGGTGTCACTGTCTCACTCTCGCATAGAACAGGGGGGCCCGCTGTGCTGAGAGCTGGGACCAGACTGCAGTGCCCAAGCCCACAGGTCCCCACAGCTAGACTAATCCCCCGGGAGCCCCACCTCCACCCACTTTTTGATTTAGCTCCTTCTGTATTCTACACTGTATATTTACTGTGGTTTTAAGGGGTTTGTTGTTTTATTTTCGGCAATGAAGACTTAACCCAGCCCTTGTAGACAAGGTCTTGCTAGAAGGCTAAGACGTCCACGCTGGGCTGGACCTTGGGATCTTCCTGCCTCAGTCTCCCAGAGCGCTGAGATTCTTGGTTTGCATCTGTGTATTTCCGTTGAGTTGTCACAGTCACAGAAACTTAGTGGGGCGGGGGTCACCCGGGGAGCCGGCCGTCGAGGAGGCTCTGATGAACACTTCTAGAAGGATAATACAAAGACTGCCCACCTTTTGATAGCAGTTGTCTCGCGAGTGGCTGCGCGACAGACAGGGATCCAAAAGCATGAGGCCAATGAGCGTTACTTCTAAGTGTGTGCGCACGTTGAGGGCCCAAAGCCGGCGCACTCAAAGTCTGTGATTGGAACAGAAATGCTCGCACCGCCCCTCTTTCCGCACGCGAAGACCAGGGTCCTTTTGAGACCGGGTTTCCGGCGCAGGTGGGCGCGGCTGGGCGGCGACCGGGACTACACTTCCCGGCGGCCCCGGCGCGTGGGGCGGGGCCGAAGGCGTTTCCGAGAGGCGGGGTGGGAGCCGGCTACAAAGCCCGGGGGCAGGCGCGAGGCGCAGAGTTCGCGCAGCGCTCGGGTGGAACGCGCTACGCTGTGCTCGGTGGGAGCCGCGCGCCGGCGGACGGGCCTGGCGACTGGACGGACGCTTCTCGCCGCCCGCGATCCCCATCGCCCCTCATGAGCCCAGCCCCGCGCGGCCCGGGTCCGTAGCGGTGGGGAGACCCCTATGCTGCTGCAGCCCACGCCGTGCGCCCCGAGCGCGGGCTTCTCGCGGCCCCCGGCCGCCCCCGGCGCCATGCACGGCTCGCAGAAGGACACCACGTTCACCAAGATTTTCGTGGGCGGCCTGCCCTACCACACCACCGACGCCTCGCTCAGGAAGTACTTTGAGGGCTTCGGGGACATCGAAGAAGCCGTGGTTATCACCGACCGCCAGACGGGCAAGTCCCGCGGCTATGGCTTCGTAAGTGGCCCCGCGGCGCTGCCGCTCCCCACCCCCGCATCCTATCTCTGCCCGAGGGCAGTCAACACGGGGCGCACACCCAGCCGGCCGCGGCCCCTGGCGGCGCACCCCGACGCCTCCGTCCACCCGCACCTGCCGCCTCTGCCCCCCTCCCCCGCTCTGAAAGGAATATCCGCTGTGTTCAATGAGAATTTCTAAGTTGGTGGGAAGGTTTTGGGGTCTGAGGACCAGTGGGACCAGCGGATGAGGGGCAAAGGCTGCAGCCAAGGTTGTGTTGGGGCTCTTTGGCTCTTCCCCCCTCCCCCATATTATCCAACAGCCGCCCCAGCCTCCCCTAATAAACAACTTAAGTAAAAACCTGAGGACGCGTTCCTTACTTCCCTTCCAACGACAAATGTCTCCAAACTATCCCCTGAGGAAATTCATGGCCCTCCCTGGTGACAGGCGAGGACTTGGGGTCCAGTTTTGCCTCAGGGGATTGTTTCTGTCCTTGAAGGCTAAGGTTTCCCAGCACTTGAACTTGGAGGGAGGCGCCCGAATGCGGGTGTGCGGTGGGGGGGCGCAGCTTGTGGGAGAGTTCAGGGCTGGGGTCAGAGGCAAGGATCTCAAAGATCCTGAGCACCCGGCACTTTGGCCGGGTGGCATAGTGCTGGGGCAGAGCCCTCTGCCACCACTTTCTGGCTTCCCCACCTCAGCATTGGAAGCTCCTGACCACTTGTGCTCCTCCAGGTGACCATGGCCGACCGGGCAGCGGCGGAGAGAGCTTGCAAAGACCCCAACCCCATCATCGATGGTCGAAAGGCCAATGTGAACCTAGCCTATCTGGGCGCCAAGCCGCGAAGCCTGCAGACGGGTGAGAGCTTTTGTCTTCCTCTCGGCTCTTCTCGGTTTCTATATTCAACATTGGTATCTGTGGGGTGGAAAAGGCCCCCTGGCCCGGGAGTGGCAGTCAGCTATCATGTGCCCGCAGAGCTGGCACGAGGCAGGCACCCAACAGCTCGGGAACTAGAAACCAAGGGATAGGGTGAGAAGAGTGCTTCACCTGGTCTTCAGTTCTCTTGGGAAGGAGGAAGTTGGCCCTGTGGCTGGAGCCTGGGAGTCAGACAGAGGTGCCTGGCCTGCTTTGGCTAGGTGTTTGGGGGTTCGAAGTGATGACAACCTGACAGAGGAGAGCAAGTGGGTTATTCCTGGCACTAGGGTTGAGTGGCTGGTGTGGTTCTGCCTCCCAGTGTGTGGCCCCCAAGTTGGTGTCCCTAACTGTCCTCTCGTTGTAGGCTTCGCTGTTGGTGTCCAGCAGCTACACCCCACCTTGATCCAGAGGACTTATGGGTGAGTGCGGGTGTGTGGTTCCAAGTGGGGGTAGTCTTTGGAGATAAAGTTTTTAGAGACTGTGGGTGGGCCCTCCTGGGTGTTGCAAAGCTGAGCAGGTAATGGTTTGCAGAAACATGCTTACGTTTTGGGGGTGTGGAGGGAGGGGTGAAGTGGGAGGTCCTCCTCCATCCCCGGAAGAGGCTGCAGCCAATCCTAACCTTGCCACTCTCCCTGGCTCTGTGACCTTAGGCAGCGGATGGCTTCTGTACCTCTGTGACCTTGCCTGAAAAATGGGTGGCAGTGGCCTGGCCCCTGTGGTGGTGGGCTGGGTTAGCTGTGTGTGGCCGGGCTCTGGAGAGGTGTGAGCTGGGCTCTGCCCGGGTGCCCACTGCCTTGCTTCGGGGCTGCACAGGTGGCAGGTTTGAGTGCAGCAGCAGATGAGCTTTGATGGACTGCAGCTGTCCCTGGTTAGGGTAGGACTGGCCTGTGGACGTTTCAGTGATTTGCTCCAGAGCTGCACCCCACACCTTCCATTTAAGAGGAGTCCCCCTCCCACATTAGTTTTTATTCTAATGAGGCCTAGCAGCTGCCTGGCTCGAGGGCTTTGGGGTCACCTGCTGGCTCAGTGTGGCCAGGACCTGCTGGGGAGTGGGTGGATAGTGGCTGGTGGACAGTCGCTGCGTTTACAGAGTTTGATCCCAGCCAGTGGATCTGGCACCCCCAGTTGCGTGTGACTCCACACACTGGAGGGGCACATGGTCGTTCCGCAGCCCTGGGAAGATGTTGTGTGCTCTCCAGATGCGCGGGTTGGTAAGGGGTGTGCTGGACTTGATGGACGTGAGAGCCCAATGTGGACTAAGCTGGGGGTGCCACGTGGTGGCTCAAGCCTGGCCCTCCTGTGCCCTCTGGTGTGCTGTCCTCCTTGGAGGGGGTGCCTGGAGGGCTACAGGGGTAGGTGCTCATGGGGTCACCCTTAGGTTGGTTTTGTTGATGTTCAGCGTCACCTTGGAAGGTATTGGGTACCCCGACCACCATGCCTGCCTAATTTTCCCTCTGAGGTTCAGCCATACAAGGAGGGTATTCTTGGCTTTTCAGTGGCCTGCTCTGTTCTGTGTGCTAGGGCTGCAACTGGTGCTACTGGGTGACTGTGGCCTGAGCCCCAGGCCTGGGCGGCCTGGGCTGCTTCCTGCCCACAGCCCTGCTTGTCCCAGCTGCCTCGGGGCCTCTAGGAGCTGCCCCTGGTGGCCCATGTGCCCACCATCCTGGATTCAGCTTGCTTTCACTGCCTATCAGCTGGGTCCGTCTCCGCCAGTGGCATTCTCTGTAGTCACCTCATTTGGAAACTAGGAACCGTCTCCTTAAAACTGCCTGCCAAATAACCCCAGCACTTAGGAGGCTGAGGCAGGAGGATTGATGTGAGTTTGAGACCAGCCTGGGCTACAAAAGTTCAAGGCCAGCCTGAACTGCATAGCAAGACCCTGTCTAAAGAGAAACAAAAAAAAATCACCAACCTGCCTGACCCGTAGCTGTATGCCACACTCCCCTACCCTGCATGTCTTCCTCCGGTCCTTACAGCGAGCCTTTAAGATTGAGGCTGATAATGATTTCAGTTATAGACTAGAAACAGGCAAGGAAAAGTTCGCAGCCAGCGGGAGGGTAAACGTCCGAGGAGATCTGAGCCCAGGTGCTGGCTCTGGCATGGGTGCTGTCACCATGAGGTAGGTAGGCAAAGTGCCCTAGCTCTCTCCTGTACCGACCTAGCATCCTGTGCCATTCATCTGAGGAGACTTAGGTCGGTCACAGATCGTGTGGGCCTCTGCACCTGACTTCAGGCAACAGTGTTTGTAACCGGATCAGTGGGCTGGCCATTTAATCCTGTGACCACGAGGAGGCCCCACGCTGTTGGTTGCCAAGGGGTGGAGACCCAAACAAGGACAAGGGACTGGCCACTTTCATTTCCAGTGAATCTTGTTGAACTGAAGCTGAGGAGAGCAACATCCCTAACTTCAGGGTCCCTCCCTGCCCCTGCCCAGGTCCTGACAAGACCCAGGGCAGCCCTGGGTCTGTGGCCACAGAGCTAGAGCCAGGCCAAACTGCCTGGGTCAGCTGCAGGCTTCCAGCGCCCACCCTCTGACCGAGCTGGAGAGTTGGGCTGTCAGCGTCGCCTTTGTCTTCTGGAACAATCAAGCTCAGGGCGCAGCTGCGCCTGACTCAGCGGTCAGTTTTGTCCGCTGGGGCTGGCAGTGGGGCCAGGCCATCCATGACTGAGGTCAGAGTGGGAGCTGCAGCCTGGACAGCTCAGCGTCCACACTCGGGGCCATGGTCCTGGGCCTTCGACAGCTCTGGGCCTACTTTTTATTAGGCCTGGCCATTACAGGAACCCTGTTGTATTGGTCAGAACTGTCAGTCAGTGAGGAAAGTGTCCCCTGAGAGCTTTGATGCTTTGTTATCTGCCTGCTCCCCCCTCCCCTTTAAATGTTGAAGGGGCCCACTCAGGACCTCATTGTGCTGGTGCTGCCTTATAGCCATGTGGGTCCAAGCCAGCTTTCGGAGCTGATGGGTGGCAGGTGGGGGGCTTGTGCTGGCCCCATAGCCCTGTGTGGTAATCCTGGGTGCGACGTAGCTGCAGTAGACTGCCTGGCTAAAGATGAGGGGAGACGAGGCAGGAGCAATTTAGAGGTGGCCACTGGCAAGGGATGTCCATCTGTTGGGGCCTGTGATCTGCTGGAAGCCACGGTTTGGCTTCACTTGGAGTGTCTCTGGGGCTATTTTTTTTGAAGGGTCAGCTGCTTCGCTGCGGGTCACCCTCCCTATTCTTGTGGGGATCATGCTGTGTGCTTGCTGCGTGTGCCCGAGTGCCAGCCCCGTGTGGGGAGAATGACAGGACTGGGTCCCTGGGCTGCTGGTGGCCAGGAGCATCACTCGGGGTCTGCACCCTGCCCCTGGCCCCCACTCACAAGCGCCATGTATACTGGGGAGGGCAACAGGGCTGCCCTGAGATTTGTGCACCCACGGACACAAGCTGCAGATCAGGGCCTGGCTTTGGGAAGCCTCCAGAGTTTTCCTGAGGTATCACAATGGCTCCCAGCCCTGTCTGCCTTTGTGAAGCTGAGACCGGGACAGGGAGACCGGCAAGGCCCCTGGCCCCAGCAGCCCCGAAGCAGCTCATGGATGAGTGAGCACAGACCACTGAGACCACTGACAGCAGTGTGACCCTCCCCTGGGCCTGTGTCTGCCCTGGCCCCATGATTTCCAGGGACTCTCCCTGTGAAGGCCTCTGGTGCCTGGTGGAGACACAGCGTGGAACCCGTGGGCAGGGATGAGGGGGAGAGCTGCTCCCAGATCTGTTCCTGGGGTCCTTTGAGTTGTGTTCTAGGCCTATTCTGAAGGCAGGGTGGCTGGGATGGGGACAAGTGCGGTAAACAGGAAACCCTAAAGGTGTCTGCGGCGGGCCTGGCTGGCCCTGTCGGCCCTGTGCATTGAGTGTAACTGGGCCGAGGAACCGGTGCTTTTCGGAGCTCTGTGACCCATAAAGATGATGGCACAAGTGCAGGGCGGTGAAATCTGACCCAGGCCTGGTGTCCAGCTCAACCCTGTGCCTGGCTCTTTAGGTTCCTCATGATGCACATGGCTGTGTGGGATTTCAAGCTTGGGGAGGCCCTGGGGTATTTTTGGAACTTCTGAAGAGTCTGTCATGATTTCACAAGAGGGCGAGTCAGGTGGGGGTGGGTGGAGGCCTGTGAGGATGGGTCCCCCCCGGAGGCCCCCAGACCGACCACAGCATCACGTTTTCCCTTCAGGGTGTCTCGGGTGGCCTCGTCGCTCCCCCACCTTCACTTCCTGTTTGACAGCTCAACGGGAGCGTGGGCTGTGCCTGGCCTCCCCTTCTCCCCACGGCAGTGCTGCACCTGTTGTTTGTCCCCATCTGCTGTGACAGGAGCCAGCCTAGGGTGCTCTTGGCTTCCTCTTGGGGCACAGTTCCTTGTCTGGCTTCTGTGGCCCTGGTGGGTGGGGGCATCTCTGCCTGGGTTGGAGGAGTTGAGGAGCCTCATCTGGAAGCCTTGGTTGAGGGACTAGGGACTTGGAGGCTGGTCCCAGGCCTGGGAGAGGCCCTGGGACCAGCTGACAATGTGTGCTGCAGGGGGACCTGGCCGCCGCCCTCACAGGGAGCATCCACCCTGCCCTGTGTGTGTGAGGTCCATTAACCGTTTCCTTGGGGTTGGGCTTGCTGACCCAGCGCCCTTCAGTAGGCAGCACTGTGACAGGAACAAGTGGGCCAGGCCAAGAGCTGTGGAGGGGGAGGGTGGCCAGGGCTGGGCCCCTGTGTACAGGCAAGCAGGCGTGGGGGAGCTGCTGTGGCTGGTGCTCAGGCGAGGGCAGCATCCCTCTAGCAGGTGGGGAGCTGGAGTTGCTGGGGGCCTAGGGAAGGCCCTGGGACAGCTCTGTCCCCAGGAGTCTAGGGTCGTGCATAAGCACGACATCCTAGAGTAATTGAAAGGAAGAGGGCTGGGAACGTTCTAGAGCAAACAGGAGGTGGGGTGGGCCTTGACCCAGGAGAAGGCTGAGGTAGGCACAGGGCAGCTGTGATTATCAGCCAGGAGTTGGATGTGCTCTGGGGCAGTGCTACCCCTAAGACATGGCGCCATCGTACAGAGTATGTGTCACTTGTGCCTTGACCCCTGCCAGGCCTGTTTCCTGGGCCCTGAAAGAACCTGAATCTCCCCCGGCTCCTTGCCACGGGGGATTCCCTGTTGGCCCGGCCAGTTTCCTGCCTGCCTGGTGCCTGCGTGCAGGGCCCCTCTGTCAACCCTTCCCCCCCCTGTGCTGCCACGTGGCCTCCAGCCTGGTGGGACAAGGACCCTGGAGAACAGAGAAAGTGAAATGTTTCATTTGCCATTTTCATTCTTCTCAGTGGTAACGTCGGGCTCCGAAAGTGAGCCCGCCTGGGCTGTGGCCAGGTATTTCTTCCTGAGGGTTTTGCTTTGAGTGTGGAATAGGGCTGGTGTCTGTCCCTTTCATACTGCTGCCCACCTGTGCTTGACTTTTATTAGTCGCTGCCCTAGACCGCTCCCCGTGGGGTTCTCAGAATCTTGGGCCCTCTCCTTGGACCAGCCAGGATCCGAGACAGGCTCCACTGGGATCTGGGCCGGGGTTCTTAACCCTGGATCCCTGGGCCTCTGGGGCCAAGGCAACTAGGTGCTACTTATGCTGAGCATGTGGGCTGAGCAGAGGTGACAGTGGGAGGTGAGGACACAGCTGTGGGAGGGAGGTGACACCAGTCCGATTCCAGCATGAGCCAGCCCCTTGTGGCCTTTCTCCTTGTCCCCATCCTCACTCTGGGGAGACCTGGGCAGTCCCTGTGGAAGAGGGGCCCATATCACCCTTGGGCTGTCTTTGTTCTGCACTTTTTTTTGCACCCAGATGTAGGATTTCGGGACCCAGGGTGGCATCGTCCTGCGTGTGTGCCCCAGGGCTTGGTGAAGGGCAAGTTGGCATGGTGACAGGGGTTCTGGCCTAGAGACTACTTGGTGTGGGAAGGAAGGAGGAGCCAAACTTGGCTGCCCTCCGCCTGTTGTTCCGGGGCAACAAGCCTGTGGCCATGGGGTCCCTTTGGGTTCCAAGCCCTCGACTGACTGGCCCGACACGGTCCACCAATCTTGTTGCTGGCCATCCAGGGAGGGGAAGGGCTGGCTTCCCAGCCTGCCTCAGACCAAGTCGGACCTGGCCTCTACCCGTGAGATGCTGGAAGCCCCCTGCTCCCTCTGGACCCCTGTTGTGCCCAGTGTCCCTAGAGACACAGTGCTATTGGTAGCGTGTCAGCTCTGACAAGTCAGGTTCCCACAGTGTGCTGGTGGCAGTGGCCACGTGTGTGGAGGCCTCACACGAGAGAGACGCTGGGACCCTGCCCCTGTGGCGTGTGTCACAGCTCCTTCTCAGCTATGGGTAGAGTTCTTGTCCTGCCTGGGCCTCGCTACATGGCAGAATGAGAGCCCACCCCCACCCCCAATGCTTCCCTTGTGCCCCAAGGTCTGGTCCACTCCCCACCCCACCCTCCACCCCCACACTGGACTCCCTCTGAGACTGGGCAGGGCCCACGGCTGTCCTTGGAAGCGGAGCAGGAGCAGTACTTCATCTAGGCTTGGAGAACGCTTTGGAAGGTGTCGGGCTCTTCCACGAGGGGCAGCTGCACAGAAGCCGGGGAAGCACAGGTGGGCAGATGTGGCCAGGTCAGGGTCCTGGAGGCACAGCAGCTGGGCGGTGGCCGAGGCACTGCACTCTTTCCCGGCAGCAGGTGTTGGGGAGCTGGTGGGGTGGTGGCAGGCGGGGCCAGGTCTGAGACTGAGTGTGCGTCATGGCAGGGCAAGGGCCCCCTTTTCCTGCAGCGGGGTCCTCCAGCAGGTCTCACTGCACCTGGAGAGGTTTCCAACTCAGCAAGCTCAGAGCTTCCAACCCTTAAAGCCTGTTGCTGAGGTTCTGAGTAGGAGTCCCCACTGAGGCGGAGGCGGTAAGGGCACCAGGACAGCACGCCAGGCACAGCACCGACAGTGTCATCAGGTCCATCAGACCTTGTCTGGGGCAGAGACCCACGGGGTGTGCCGCCTCCCATAGACTTGCCTGGCAGGCAGCAGAGCCCGAGCTCCTGAGTGAGGTGTGGAGAGGGACCGGCATGCAGGTGGGAACAACTGGGAGCGGGAAGTGCCTACAGACCTGGGGTCTCTCGGCAGTGTGGGGTGCAAGCTTCCATGGGTAGGGTTGGCTGGGCACTGAGGTTCAAGGCATGGTATGTAGGGCTGGGCAGGCTGCTGCCACCAGGGGTGCCTCGCCTGGCCCTGTCCTCCTTTTGAGGCCCCTCTCTGTTGTCTGCTCTATGGGGCCCTTCAGCCATTTCCGCCCAAGGTCTCTTTGCAGCCCTGTGCAGTCTCCTCTTCTCCTGCCCATGCCGGGGGTGGGGGTTGGGGGGCGTTCGTGTTCCTTTGCTTCTCATGCAGAGAGCAAAGGCTTCAAGGGCAAAGCCAGGTGCTCTGTTCCTGGCGCCCCGGGGCTGGTGTGTGAGGTGTCCAGAGGGTAGGATCTGAGCTCAGGCCTGGTACTGCACGAGCCCTGTACTTCCTTGGAGGAGAGGGGTTCGGGCAGAGCAAGGGCAGGCTGTGGATTCTCAGCAGAGGCCTCTCAGCCTCAACAGCTGCCCCACGGGGTTCCTGGTGGGGTATTGCTTGCTGCTTGTACCATGTTGGCATGGCAGCAGTGAGGATGATGCCCTCAGACATGGGGCCAGCCCCTGGCGGTGGAGGCCCCGCTCTATGCTGTCTAGGCTGGTTCGAGCGTGTGGCGGTCGGTAAAGGCGGCCCCTGGAGCTGCCCCCACGTGGACATGAAGTGCTCAGCCCACAGCCAGTGCCGCTGCGGCTGTAGGTCGTCTCCATCTCTGGGGGGCCCTGAGGCAGCTCTTCTTTCCCCCTTCTCTGGTCCCTGGCTGTCACTAGCCTTCTGGTCTCCACAGACCTGTCCTGGACATTTCACATAAATGGACTTGTATGCTGAGACATGACCTTTGGGGTCTGGCTTCTGACCTTCGGGGTCTGGCTTCTGATGCTTAGCTGTTTTTGAGGCTCACCTGTATCAGTAGCACTTTATGAGCAGATTAGATCCCATCGGTGGTGGTCAGCTGTTCACCCTTCAGGGGTGGACAGCCGCCTGCTCTGCTCCCTCTCTTGAGATCGGTGTTGTTTTTAATCATACACCTTGCCTTGGTTCCTCAGGCTCATTGCTGAGGCCAAGTACCTGACACCTGAAGTTAAGGAAGGATTTCTTCTTTTACCTTAGATTTTATTGGTTATTTATTTGTTTGTTTATTTTGTGGTTGGTGCAGGGTCTCACTACACAGCTTGAACTCATAGTGACTCCTCTTTTCAGCCTTGCCAGCTCTGGGATTACAGGCGTGCACCATGCCTGGTCTCTGTGACAGGCTCAGCATGCCCGGGGGCTGAGCTGGCATGGCCCATGGCACCGGGGATGGAACCCCAGTCCCTGAACTTTCCTAAGCAGGTGTTTAGTCTGCTGGGCTGTCATGCCGGCCCTGTTGGTACATTGTAATATACAGAGTGGTTACGTTCATCGCAGTGTTTGTACCTACACAGGATATAACTAGGTTTGTTTCCTATTCCCGTCCTTGCTTCTACCTCTCCTCCGCTCCATTTTCAAATCGTTGTTCCCGTGCTTTTCTTCTCTTCTCCTTGTCTCTTACTGGCCTCTTCTTTTCTTTCTCCCTCCTCTTGCTTGTTCCCCTCCATATTTGAACATTTTCCTCGTATTTCACAGTATTTCCGTGCTGCCTTGCGCCAGGAGAGTCTGTTTAGCTCACAGTGTGAGCAGTCTCAGCCGGTCACTCACTGACTCTGAGGCAGGACGGCACAGCAGCGGGCTTCGCAGGGGAGAAATAGTTGGTGATGGGCAGAAGGCAGCAGAGCTCAAGGGCTGGCCGCAGCTCTTTCCACCTCTTCCGTCTTATCCAGGCTACTAGAGTGGGCGGCACTCACACCCCTAGCCCTAGCGCCCTTGAGCCTAGCACTGCCCCGCAGATCAGTCACCCTCTGGTGCAGCCCCCTCTAAAAAGCCCCTCATGACCACCTGAGAACAGCTAGACATGGCCGTCATACCCACGGATCTCTTGTCTGTGTGAGGATGTTCAGACCCACATGGAATTGGCCCTATGGGGGGCTCTCGGGTTAGCTCAGTGATTTAAGTCCCTGTGCTGGCAATCCCAGTCAGGCACAGGGCTTGGTGGTTTGATCCCCACACCCAGCCTCAAGGCAGCCTGAGCCAGCCAAAAAACAAAACAAAAAATCCTTAACTGGCCCCCATGCTGGCCCTGTGTCTTGTGTCACTGGGGACTGGTGGTGAGGACCTCTGTGTGGCCATCAGCCTCGCCCACTTGAAGCTGAATCAGCAGCTCTGTGTGCGTCATCCGGACCCTGGTGCTGGTGCTTCTTTCCAGTGCTGTGGGTGGGGACCTCCAAGAGGCACCTGCAGGCTGCTCCTGAGGGACGTTGGTGCAGCTCTGACCCTGAGGGTGCCGCTTGACTTGAGTCCTGCGCTCTGAGCACCCCCACCTGGGAATATGAATGAGCTACTCCTGGACCCAGAGTGGGCCCGGCCTGGGGGAGGGGAACCCTGTGGCAGCAAGAATGCTGTCCAGAGGGCTGTCCTGGGCTCTGTGCTGGGCAGTGCAGTGAACCCCAGGGGTGCCGAGGGTGCTGCTCCTGTTGAGGGCCGAGAGCCCCTCATCCAGAATGGCCGGTGGCTGCCCACTCCACCTCCTGCCCTCCTGTGGAGGGCCAGCGTGCTATGCTGTGTGTGTGTGTGCGTGCGTGCGTGCGGTGGTGGCGAGCCCCTGGCTGGTATTGGTAGCAGCAAGCTGGGCTGCCTGTCCACCACAGCGGAGCTGAGGCTGAGCACAGCTCTCGCCCTGCTCCTGGACATCAAGCAGCAGGGCTTCTAAATGGGCCTTAGGGTGGACTGAGGGCTGGTTCCAGCCGGGTGAGTGCTGGCTGCTGTGAACCGGAGGGCCGTGCTCGTTGCCCCTCCTTGCTGGCCACAGAGGACCCGCCTCCCTGCGCAGCCGCACTAGTGGGGGCTGGGAGCCAAGCGCCGCGCGCCCTGACTGCCTCTCTGCTTGGCCTGCAGGCTGACCCCCCACTACGTCTACCCACAAGCCATCGTCCAGCCCAGCGTGGTGATCCCGGCTGCCCCCGTCCCGTCGCTGACCTCGCCCTACATCGAGTACACGCCTGCCAGTCCCGCCTATGCCCAGTACCCACCAGCCACGTATGACCAGTACCCGTATGCTGCCTCGCCTGCCACGGCCACCAGCTTCGTGGGCTACGGCTACCCGGCCACCCTGCCGCAGGCCCTGTCCGCTGCCACCGCCCCCGCGGGCACCACCTTTGTGCAGTACCAGGCTCCACAGCTGCAGCCAGACCGGATGCAGTGAGGCCAGGGCACAAGGGACTGCGGTGCCACCTGAGCCCTGGGGTGACTGAGAGGCGGTTTCATGTCCATCCTCGTCGTGCCTTGAGGAGGACTTGGAGAAGAGAGGGCGACCGAGCAGCCACGTGTGAGGCGGCCCCCAATTCTGCACACCTACTGATCCTTCCCACTCCCCTGCCCTCTCCGTGCCCCAGGTGCCCACGAGCCTGCCACCATTGGGGCATCTTGCTGGGCCGTGCGACACCCGTGCCACCAGGTGCCTTTTCAGGGGAGCCCTGGAAGAGTGAGCGCAGTGTCGCAGGTGCCGCCTCCTCTTCTCAGGACCCTGCGTGGCTGCTGGAGCCCTGCCCCTTGAGGTGTCCTGCTGCAGGCAGCTGTCCTCTTCCGTCGAAACACTGCGACTCTCTTCCTGTTGTAATTGTTTTGCTCCTAAGTGATTGAGAACTCCAGTCTAGTTTTTCAGTGGCGACTGCTGCCTCCCAGAACCCCTCAACCTATTTTTGACTCTGACAGACTTGTTTTTGCTGATGGTTTCACTGTGGAGATGACAGTATTTCCATGTCCTACCGTGCCGGCTGCCCACCCCTCGGTGGGTGGGTGTCCACAAATGCCCCGCGAGGGCTCCTGGGCAACCCCAGAGAGTGCCTGGCCAGTGCCTTCAGTCCAACTGGTGCTGGCAGCTCCCAGCCTTGGGGTGCTTGGGAAGGAAGAAGTCCTGCCTGCCTTGGGCTGCGGTGGGGGAAGCTCTGATGGAGTGACTGGGAGGCTCTGGAAGACCCTCAGCTGAGGGGAGGGGTCACATGTGACAGCGGGCGGGCTGGACCCCAGGTATCCCCAGACCTACCTCAGGGAGCTGAGCTTGCAGGCGCTCTGTGGCACGCCTGGTGTAAGTCAAGGCCCAGAAAACAAAGGTAGCTAATATTATAATAATATTTTTATTAGAATATTCTGGTTATAAAAATAAAACTTGTTTTCTTTGAAGAGAACATCAGTCTTCAATTTCTTTCTCTTTAGCCTGGGTCCAGGGGTTCTGACAGATGCCTTTGCTGGCTGCCGGGCCCAGCATGGGACAGTGGTGTCTGTGGCCACACCTCAGGGCCTTGGCACTTGTGGGTCCCTCTGTCACTGTGGTCGACCACTCCTTGCCTTCCCTTTGTGCTCCTCCAGCCTTGTCCTGAGTCCATGGTGCGGGGGCTCTTGGGTGTCCTGCTGTACTTTCTCAGCTCCTGCAGGCCAGACAAAGTGGGAAACAGCCCCTTGGGCAGCCTGAGCTGGCTCCGAGTGGTGCTGGCCGGGACTCGGCAGGCAGTCGGGATTTTAGGCCTACCGCTTCCCTCAGAGCTTGCTGAGCCAGAAGTCAGATGGGGTAGATGGAGGAGCCTAGAGACCAGAGTCCCTATAGCAGCAGCAAAGGGGGTGAACTGGGGACAGGTGCAGCAAGGTTCCGCACGGAAGGAGTGCCTGCCACTCCGGAAGCCAGTAGCACCGCTTCTCCCTTACACATAGCAACCCCTGGCCACAGCTGCAAAATGGGAGGGCCTAATGCTTTAGCCACACTGAGCTCCAGGTGGTCAGCCCTGCCAGGGACCTGGGGTGACCTGGCCCACATTGTGTCCTGGGACCCTGTCTGGTCTGGCTTTTCCTGGTTCCTGAATTTTCTTGAAGCTACCACTGAGTTCCCTGCCCCCTGCTGGGAGTCCTGCCCAAACTGGCTCCTCCCCTTCTCCTCCAAGCCCCTAGTTTGCAAACACTGGGGTGAGGTCAGGAGGTCACGGGGCTCCCGCAGACAGTGCTGTGCTGATAGTGCTGGGCCAGGGAGGGGGTGTGGGCACTGCCAGGGTTATCAGCAAGGCCACTAGCAGCCAGCACATTTCCTGTCCCTATCAGCCAGTGACAGGCTGTGGGACAGACCTTCCTGAAGGCCAGAAGAGCAGCCCTCTTCCCCCCCTCTACTGGCCCAGGTTGGAGGGGTCTGGGAGGGTGAGCAGGGGACCCCTGGAGTCGTCCAGGTGGAGCTAGGGACATGGTGGTGGTTGTTAGTGAGAAGAAAGGTCACACTGCCCTGGGTTGTGGCAGAGTGCAGGTCCTGCTCAGTACAAAAGGCAGGGAGCCCTGAGCATACTGGCACCTCCCTGCGCTGTCCTCTCAAGAGCAGGGGCCTCTGACCTCTACTGTGTCCCTGTCACCCAGGTAGCATGTGCCTGACATCTGGCAGGGCACATCGAGGTGAGCACAGCAGGAAGCCGTGTTCTGGGTTGGACTGCCACTCAGTCTGTCCTTCTTCCTGTGAGTCTGTCCTGTTGTCCCTGGCCTGGTCCCACCCAGCAGAGGGCTGGGGTGTGTGTGCACACACCACACACATTTGTACATACATGCCACTTACCCTAGCGATCCTCCTCGCCCTTTTCACAGATGCACACATGCAGATACGTTCAGGAGGGACAAAGACACCCCAGTTCCTCTGTGCGCCCATGTGCACACTTACGCATGCATGTGCTCACTGTGGGCACAGACATGTACATGGGGACACATGCGAAGACACAAGCCGTGCCCGTGTGCCCAGATATCCACAGGCACAGCGATGTCTCCACATCTGCACCGTGACTTGACACATGTGCATCTGTACACACACTTGCACTTGTGAGGCACAGACACAGGCATGCAGGAGCCCACACCCACATGTGAACACCGATACATGCAAACACTCCGACACCGGCACACAGGTGTGTGCCACGTAACCCAATCGGAGCTGCCGTCCAAGCCACCAGGGCCAGGGAAGGCCGTGGAGCAGCAGTGCTGAGGCCATAGTGACTTGGGGAGGGGGCGTGGTGGGCGGGCCTTAGCGCTTCCTGCTGGTCCCTTGCGGGCAGCCCCACCAGGGCCCCACAGGGGTTAGGGGGCCAAGGCCCTGGCCCAGGCCTCCACGAGGCTCATGAGGGCACCTGCCTCATGCATGCCCCAGGGTCCCCAGCAAGTGCTTAGGGCCAGTTGCCATGGTGAGGGCAGCAGGCCCCCCTTGTCCTGCTTCTCTGTCCCTCCAGGCTCTGCATCCTACAGTGGTTCCTGGGATGGAGATGGTTGGGAGGGCCCTGGCTTCCTGTGGAGCCTGTCGCCTGCGGTCCCCTTGTCAAGGAGGCTGTGAGGCTCTAAGAGGGGCTCATGGAGGGTATGGCAGGGCTACCCCAACTGCCATTCTCAGAGCCAGATGGAGGATGCCTGGGCACATCAGGCGGGCACCCTGTCAGAAGGCCTGGCCCACTCAATTTCCATCTGAGGCAGCTGCACTGGGCTCTCCTTACTAACTGGTGTCACACTCTCTTCCCACTTTCCAGATGGGCAAACTGAGGCCCAAAAGGGAGAAAGGGCTTCTGCAATTCTCCCGGCTAAGGCACGATCATGGCCAGCTGGCTCCTGCAAGGGAGCCAGATACTAGGAAATCCCCTCCACGTCGCTGTCCCCCACCTGCTTGGCTCCCGTGCCCTGGGACCCCACATCCCAGCCACAGCACAGGTGACAGGAAGGCAGCGCAGAGCCGTGCCAGGACTTCTGCCCAAGCTCTTGGGCAGGAAGCTGTTTCCTGGGGGGCTGGGAGGGGCCAGGATGAGAAGCTTGAAGCCTGGGGGTGGGTGTGCTTGGGAAGAGGCTGCCTGCAGGCAGCCAAGGTGGGCAGTGGAGTGAGCGGAAGCCGGCAGCCTGGGGTGCTGGGCCGCTTGATCCAGCTCTGCCTGAAGTTAGACCCCAGTGCACCCACCTGCTCACCTTACCCTGTAGGATTAGAGTTTTCTGCCTGTGGCTCTTGCCACATACAGTGAGTGTCAGAGGATCTGTAGTCCTCAAAATTGGGTTCCAGGCCGTGCAGAAGATCCAGAGTAACAGTGGCTCTTAGTAACTTCTGTCTTTTTTTTTTTTTTGTATTTTAGTATAGGGTCTACAGGGTGTTTAGGGTCACACTACATAGATCAGATTCGTGATCTGCCTGTGTTCAGCCTCCCAAGCACTGGGATCACAGGGGTGTCACCACACCCAGTTTCAATCACCAGGGGCAGGGCTGGCATGGCATGGTCCAATCAGCCCCGGCTGCTGCATCTGTTTAAGCAGGCACTTTAATCTGCTGAGCTATTTGGCCTGCCCTTCCTTCCTTCCTTCCTTCCTTCCTTCCTTCCTTCCTTCCTTCCTTCCTTCCTTC